>UELW01000100.1:2980178-3070096 GCA_900490495.1 Danionella dracula
TTGGTTTCCCTCCCCCATCTTCCCTCTCGTGCTGCGCCGTGTCGCTGCCGCTGGTGAGTCCCGGAGACTCGAGCAAACTCCTGCCCGCCTCCCCCGCGCTCTCCTCAGCCTGAGCTCCCACCATCTCCCGCGCCTCCTCTAGATCCAGCAGGTGGCTGACGGAGAAGTTCTTCTTGGCCTGATTCAAATGATCCTGATTGGGGCTGATCGGAGTCTCCAGTCGAGTAGCTAGCGAGGCTTGTCTGTCCATTACATGAGCGAAGCTGGAAGTCATGACGCAAGCCCGAGATATCCTCCACCCAGAACCAACATGGGTCAAGTTTCGACCATTTACGTTCACGATGCGCTCAAACAAGTCGATCTTGATTTGTTCATCCGTAGCTGAATGGATGCGAAAGAATCCGAAAGATTTCGCGTTTATCTCAGGCGCAGTGTTGGAGAAACTGCAACACAGAAAGACATCTCCAAAGTCAAGCTTTCAGCGACGCGCCAATCTCTCGGTCCTGCAGAAGAGACTTCCTCCGCGTTAAGAGCGTGAAAAAAGCGAGTGAGGGAGTTCTGCGAGCTTTTGATGCCACAGATGGGATTTACGCCCCGAAATAGTTCTGAAGGACTTATTGGCGCTTCTTCAAACCGCGTGCACGCTCTTCTGTGTGCGCGTGTGTGTGAGTGTGTGTGTGTGTGTGTGAGTGTGTGTGACAGAGAAAGAGAGAGAGAGAGAGAGAGAGGAGAGAGAGAGAGAGACACAGAGAGAGAGAGACCAGAGAGAGAGAGAGAGAGGAGAGAGAGAGAGAGAGTGAGAGAGAGAGAGAGAGAGAGAGAGGGGCGCGTTAATGGATCGAGCCCTAATTACTCTGCTGTTTTTGACGTTTAGCAAATTCTCATAATTTCTGCATATACAGCATCAAAATACCCAAAACGCTTTATGGATTTCGCTATAATTTCCTCGTTCTACAAATAATTTCAGGAAGATGGTGCTGTAACGCTTTTAAAAGTACCAACAATATTAGCAACAATATAAAGGTATACCAACACGACAAAACCTTTTGGGGTCTGTCAGTGTCAACAATATGACATTTCACAAACAAAATAGTTTGATTTAAACATGTATTAAAACTTGAAGCTTACATTTCAACAATAGTTTCGCTTTAAATGAATAAATAGTTTAAAATGTTTTAAACGTGATTAATCACATCTGAAATGAAATAAATACATTGATATTTGTAATATTAAAATATGTATATAATTTCATATAAAATATATTTATATACAAGAGCAGTTTTTCAGTTTTGCTGCTTCGGTAAAATATGACATATAAAGATAATTAATGAAGTCAAATTTGTCACCGATTAATCGGCTAGTTGAGAAAAACATTCAAGCAAAAATGAAAACGTGTCTCGTTTACTGATAATATTCCGCATCCTTTATTCGATTTATTCGTATGGGCGTTTTTTACCCAAGAATATGATTTCAATTATCGCACAACAGGTGCTAAATACAATTTAGAAGTACTATATAAATGTTCTTTCGTCACAGCGACTGGTCAATATGGTAAAAATAAACTTGGGATATTCGTTGTGACATATTTCCTGTTTGACTAATTTTTTCGAGGAAAATGCTTAGATTGTAGTTTTTAAGGGATAATTTTTGATGTTTCTAAATGTTATAAAAAGATGGCCTCCGTATGGATTTGTTGTAGAAAGATACAAGCCAATTTTTTTTTTTCAATTGTTATTCAAATGTAGATAGAAATATTACTTTGACTTATTACTTTTCTACTTAAGGGGTTTGCGAAATAATTTAAAGGGTTAAATGTTATCATATTCCTCTTAGCTTCAGAAACCTTTAGCTTTTCTGAAAAACATTAAAAAAAACTTGTCATAGGTCTATACTTAACTTTACAAAAAAACGAAAAAACTTTCAAAAAGAACCAAGTGCAATTTTCTGTTGAAATAATTTAACATCTAGCACAAATCACAATATAACATTGTTTACGATGAGTATTTTATGACAAGAAACAGTGTCATAATGTCCTCGTCTTTATCCTCGTTAATGATTTGTGTATCCGTCCATCCTGATCGAATGGGATCGAGTGTGCTACATATATGTTTACCAAGCAGCCTGCAAGCGTACTGTACAAATATATAACAGCGTTTACAGCAAATCTAAATATATTGTGTTTCGAACACGGAGGGTTATTGCGCCTATCCGGATGTCGCATGAGACTCTGGGAAAAGCTCACATGATGACTTCAAGAGTGAGATAGAATCCAGATGTGCAGCCCTCGCTCGCTGGAGCTCTTTGCGGGCGTTTAATGAAGAGCTTGGATTGAGAGGATTCTTCTTCATCATCAGGTTCCCTCAGGATCCCATCGTTCTTCCTCAAAGTCCATCAGCTCACAGACACACAGACAGATCCCTGATGGCACTGCTCATAAATCGATCATGTGCTTCCCTGGCTTTTAGAGAGGAGCGAGAAAGTAATACAGGCCAACGATGCGTGTTTTATATGAGAGGTGGCACAACGTCAACGCAGATTATATATATATATATATATATATATATATATATATATATATATATATATATATATATATATATATATATATAATATCCCACACAAAACAAACTTAATGTGGTGCATTTATGAAATGCTTTGGGCCTAATGCAAGTTATGAGAGTAAATTTAACTAGAGCCAGGAGCAGATACACTATGAAAGAGAGTACAAATAACACTCATACTGAGCTAAATATCTATCAGGTTATCTTAATCGAACATTTTTACTAGTAATAACCGTTTATTTAAAAAAAAGAAACCCTAACCACATGTTCCCCATTACAATTTAAAAAGAGTACCTTAATGGTGTCAATTTAACTCTTTATAGCGTGACAACACATAGACTCGGAATAGAGTCTGTTTAACACTTTAGATTTTACTGTCTACTGTCGACTAATTCTCGTCACATCGTTATTTCGAACGGGGCCATGCGTTCTGAAATCTAATAAGAGGAGTTTTTATGTATGTAGAGTATAATTTAAAAAAAAATAGTTCTGTCATATTTTTCTCATGTAACAAAAATAGCATCACTGAAAATATAGAGAGCACCAATATCAGTTTCAAAACTTATTTAGAGAATCATTTCATAAAATATAAATAGATGGATATATTATTTTAATACACAAAACGTTTAAAACAATGAACTCGATTAAATATTTAGAGGGTTTGTGGCCGTTGAGGTGCCAGCAAGTGTCACCGTTCTTCTTCTTTTAGTGGTATCAGACTGTAAATGAGTTTAATTTGTTATTTCACTTAAACGAAACACATGTGGAATTATGATTTAAAAAGAGGAGTCCACCTCAAAGTTTAGCTTTACACGATATTTTTTCTATCACAAATATTTCGAACAGTTGGTTTAGATCAAGTTTAAAAGCCAAGCTTCCATTTTAAAATGTTACAGTACACTTTTTACCAGATGGGTTGAATCATAATCAACAATTCACTATAGTAAATGGATATGAAAATAATACTTGAAATGTCACATATAGACGCTTGTGAAAAAGTAATTTTTAAGGAGTGCTCATTAAACTGTGAAACCTTGTGATAACGCAACGAGACTCTCAGCTCACGATGGATCTCGTCCAGAACTCATTCATGATTTATTCTGATCCAATTATTCGAAGTCTTTCGGTTTACTTTCTGTGTCAAAGTAATGCGTGGCTTGAGGTGCTGCGGATCTCTGCGTTCATCTGCGGGGCTCTGCGTTCATCTGCGGGGCTCTGCGTTCATCTGCGGGGCTCTGCGTTCATCTGCGGGGCTCTGCGTTCATCTGCGTTCATCTGCGGGGCTCTGCGTTCATCTGCGGAGCTCTGCGTTCATCTGCGGGGCTCTGCGTTCATCTGCGGGGCTCTGCGTTCATCTGCGGAGCTCTGCGTTCATCTGCGGGGCTCTGCGTTCATCTGCGGAGCTCTGCGTTCATCTGCGGGGCTCTGCGTTCATCTGCGGAGCTCTGCGTTCATCTGCGGGGCTCTGCGTTCATCTGCGGAGCTCTGCGTTCATCTGCGGGGCTCTGCGTTCATCTGCGGGGCTCTGCGTTCATCTGCGGGGCTCTGCGTTCATCTGCGGAGCTCTGCGTTCATCTGCGGAGCTCTGCGTTCATCTGCGGAGCTCTGCGCGTCTCGTGTTACCTGCTGCAGCGCGTCCGCACTCAAACAAACCCGCTAAATCAGAAACAGACCTCCAGTCCTCTCCGGGAGCACTCAGCTCTGCAGCCTGAGGTCTCCTAAGCTTTTATTTGATTATTTCAAGGTAAACACCGGTTTTCGGGAAATTACGATCAAAAGTTTTGATAGCCCAAACTGAAATGTGCCAACTGTTTTATTTGAAAATTAAAGATCTAAATAAAAAAACATGAATGACAGCGAAATGTTCCATTTCAAACTGATATGATTGTTCTTTCGAGTTTTATTTTTAGTTTAAATTGTAATATGTTTTTGGCGTTCACTGCTGTTTCTCCGCGCGTCAGTTCAGTTTTAGTGTTGGCACCTTTATCAGTATTTTGTATTAAATTATTATCTCAATCGAATTTACAAGAACCACTTCTCATTTGGAAAAACATTAAGACCAGCAACATTACGTCATGAATTGGAGAATAACATGGGACATAAATATTTATTTTGTTTTGTCATAAAAGCTATTAAGTATCCAAAAAGGAGTAGTTAGAACTGTATGTGAAAATGAAATGTGAATCTGACTAATTTAGATTCACTGCTATATCCTCCTCTAAGACCCAGCCTATTCAATTATGTCCTCTGTAGAAGAGATTTGATTTTGGTGTATATATTTTGACTTGTTTTACCTCCCCTATCAAGTCTTGGTGTGCTCAGTAGTGGAAATCCTGCTCTTTACAATGATATCACATGTGTTTGTGGGTTGTTTTAGCAGGAAATCACAAAGTTACATTAGAATATATTTTCCCTTGGTTTTCAGGAGGATAAACACAATTAATGTAACCCCTTGTTAAAATGTGTTCATTCCTACACTGCAATCTCAATTTCTGAGGTTAATGTATTCATGCCCTGCTGTTCAAACACCTCACATTAATACTTCATTTCTTGATATCGCATTGGTCTGACCTCTAGTACGTCGGCTGCTCTGCACATTCTCGGGGCCTCCTGTGCTTGAGCTGTTTATAAATTAGGCTCATTCTTATATTAACCCTGTGACCTGTCAAGCTGGTGAACTGAGGGCATGAGAAGATAAACACAATTAGAAGTGGTGATGAATCTCTGATCTGAAGCAGCAAGAGGCCAAACAGCAGAAGAAAAGCTCATTTATTAATAGCTAGTGCCGGCCCATTGGTGCAGTTAAAAATGAGTGATGAAAATGCAATCGTACTCTTTGGTAGAAGCTGCACTGTTCTGAAGTTTCTCCAAAGCACAGATGTTACATGAGGGAGGCTGCGCTGCTAATCCAATTTCACCAATTTGTTGACAATTCAGATTTTGGATTCAGACCATACAACTGTTTAATGTTGATACAGTATATATATATATATATATATATATATATATATATATATATATATATATATATATATATATATATATATTTTTTTTTTTTTTTTAGGAAAATTAAAATATACATTCCCCTTTAGTTGAATATGTTGCTTTCTCAAACAGATTTTTTGTTGATGTTGTACATATAATGCCAACTCTCAGATCATTCATATTAATGAACCTATCCCATCCGTTACAAAAAAGGCAAACCAAAGTCATTCACATGCTCAAACAGTAGAATAAAATAGAATACAAAAACATGTGATACTATAGAAGGCAGAAGCATAAAATGTACATAAAACAGTAAAAAAAAGAGCAAAGACAAAAAAAAACAACACCATGCTCAAATCATGCTAAAAGAAACAAAAATCGATTGGAATAAAGAGAGACTCTGAGTAGGGACGGGTTAGCATTTGTGCAGGAGCATATGTATTAATTAACTCACTAATTGGGGGAGTACCATGTAAAGGAATGAAATGTGAACAGCAGGATCTTGTATTTTATTCGGTATTGTACTGGAAGCCAGTGAATAGACTATAGGACGGGTGTGATGTGGCAGTGTTTTTTAGAAGAGATCAGAAACCTTTACTTTCTGGAGTCTGGTGAGCAGAGACCTGTTAATGCGTGTGTAGAATGATAGAACTTATCATAGCATGGACTCCTCACTGTAGGGCACTTCTATTCAGAAAGGGTTTCACTTTTCCAAGCAAGCGTAGCTAATGAAAGGATGCTCTCACAACATTGTTCACTCTCTGTGTGAAACATAATTCATTATCAAATTAGAGACCAAGATTTCTGACAACCGCCTTTTCTGGATTTCCTGGAATTAAAGCCATGTAAAAATGAAATGTTGATTTCTTAGCTACTAAAATCTTTGAGGGAGGAAATAAAAATCTTAGCTACTCACCTTTCGTTATTCATCCTGTGTGGTTCTGTTGATTAATCTAGTGAGCTCTAATGAGCTTTTGGATTTCCACCTCACCATCAGCTTCTGAATGAGCCTTTGAGTCACAGCTAATGAACACCGGAGAGCACTTCATCAAAAATAAGCCTTGCTTTATTACAAGAATATGTCTACACTGTCAATTCACATTTTAGCTTTATTTATGCAGGATTGAGCAAGCCTAAAACAGATAAATAAGGAATAAGTCAAGCCTCAGAAGTTTCACGGTCTGAAACAAAGGGAGCTTGTTATTTCTGCTCCTGCTTTCATCGACTATCAGCCATGAACTCAAACAAATTGGCAACTAACCTTTGTAAGCCTGGGGCAAATTCAGCGTTGGCCACAGAAAGGTTGTAAGCAGAAAACAGGAAATTTGTTTCTGAACTATTTTTGATCTGGGAGCCAACTGGAACCCTATGCGTAACATTGATGAAAATGATCAATTAGTCCACAAATAAACCTATATTAAACACCTGATCAGGATTGATCAACCTTTCTCTATTAATTGAGATATGAAGAAGAATGATCTTTAAATGCTGGAAAGTACTTCACAAAGTAAACATGCAGTTACACGCTAAAGAGAAGTTTTTAAGTACACCCAATGATATGTTTTCTAGCTCTTGTAATGGACAGTATTTAAAGAGATGTATTATCAGGAGCTTCAAAAACCATTTTCGCAGAAAAATAATAAGAACACAAAAGGGTAGGGTGCATCCATTTTTGATTCTGGCAGGATTCCTTCATCAATGCACTTAAAGTTTGCTGAGATTTCTCAGAAAAAGGGTTTTTGGACGAATCATTCTTCTTCTACTGCCTTTTTTCCAGATTTAGAAATAGACGAGTCTTGCATTTTGCATGCTAAGTTTGTGTCTAGATCTTCACATCTGCAGCAAATTTGGGACACTCTGAGACCCCATGTGGGACTCTCAGCTCAGCCAAGGCTTTGAGAGACCCATGCTGCGACAGGTGGCACTGATTATTTACAGCAAAAATGACGCTACAGTTTTGAATGTGACATATCAATTTACTTCACAATAAAAGTAACATCTGAAAAAGTGCATTATTTGTTCCTTTTTGTAAATATCTGACAATCATTGTTGAGTATTTCTTGACCTTGTCTTTTATATTCTGATGTTTTAATTTCATAATGATCTCAGGGAGGGCGTCACGGTGGCGCAGTGGGTAGCACGGTCGTCTCACAGCAAGAAGGTCGCTGGTTCTAGGCTCGGCTGGGGCAGGTGGCATTTCTGTGTGGAGTTTGCATGTTCTCCCCGTGATCGCGTGGGTTTTCTCCGGGTGCTCTGGTTTCCCCACAAGTCCAAAGACATGTGGAATAAGTGAATTGAATAAGAACAATTGCCCATAGTGTTAAAGTGTGAATGTGTGTGTGAATGTTTCCCAGCGATGGGTTGTGGCAGGGAAGGGCATCCGCTGCGTAAAACAGTTGGCGGTTCATTCTGCTGTGGCGACCCCGAAAGGGAATAAAGCTGACATGAAGATGAATGAATGAAAGGATTGAGTGTTTCCTCATGTGTTTGTGTTTTAAATAAGCTTTAATAGTGACACTAAATACTCTGCTAAATGTCTGCTTTGGAAGATGTGTGGGCGGCCCCTAAAATGTAACATAAAATAAGATGTCTATATTTATTGCTAGCATTAGTGGCATTGTTAGTACTCCACGGTAAAAACTCAACAGCACTGTCTTTTTTGATTTGTTAACTGTGTAATTTGTTCACCAAAATGTTTGCCTGCAGCCAGTTTGACCACATTTAATTCAATGTGGCAGATATATAAAATTTTCACAATTAGATATAAACATATATACACACATAAAACATAATATCTCTTTACTCTTTGGCTTTTGCTTATAAATATCTAGTCTCGCAAGCATGGGTGATGCGCACTGAGCGAGCTGTCCGAGTGACAAGAGTATCCTGTTTTCAAAGCAAAAACCATTTGTACCTAAATGTCTGCTTTGGAAGATTTGTGGTTGCCCCCTTAAGCCCATCCATCCATCCATTTTCTTGTCGGCTTTTTCTCTTTCGGGGTCGCCACAGCGGAATGAACTGCCAACTCCTCTGGCATATGTTTTATGCGGCGGATGCCCTTCCAGCCACAACCCATCGCTGGGAAACATTCCCACTTTAACACTATGGACAATCGTTCTTACTCAATTCACTTATTCCGCATGTCTTTGAACTTGTGGGGAAACCGGAGCACCCGGAGAAAACCCACACGATCACGAGGAGAACATGAGAACTTCATACAGAAATGCCAACCGACCCAGCCAAGGCTCGAACCAGCGACCTTCTTGCTGTGAGATGACCGTGCTACCCACTGCGCCACCGTGACGCTGGCCCCTTAAGCGTATCATGATATAGGATGTCTATATTTATTGCCCCCCCCTATCCCTTTATCCCTTTATGGTTATGTCTTATTCAGTGGGTGTGTTATGGGTAGGTGGGACCATATGATCAAATGGTCAATTATCAGTCAACCTCCCCTCCAACTTATCTTAACTGAATGATTAACCTCTTTTATTTAAGTTCCCTTTATATCAAATGCTCAAAAGTCTTTCGAGTGA
Organism: Danionella dracula; assembly: GCA_900490495.1. Classification (NCBI taxonomy): domain Eukaryota; kingdom Metazoa; phylum Chordata; class Actinopteri; order Cypriniformes; family Danionidae; genus Danionella; species Danionella dracula. Next base: position 2,989,261 of record UELW01000100.1, read on the forward strand.
TTTTATAAAATCAAGTGATTCTGTTAACTTGTCCAAGTTGAGGACAGTTAGTGAGGGAGGTGGGGCTTGGTATGGCTAATTGTTCATTCTAATTCGAAAACCTTTCTCTCCGAATTCAGCAATTGTAATTCATTCAAATACTTGGCTAAAATGTATACAATTACCACAACAACATCCACTCAACAGCATTACAATGCCACCCCTGGAGTAAGTATTAAAAAAGCAAACACCACTGCTAAATCCATTAAGTTAAGTGGGGGACAGGGTTAACAGCCAGTTTATTTAGTTAAGCTCAAAAACGTCCTTTTGTATCCCTTCAGCCCTGTAAATAAACTCTTGTTCATCACTGGCCTGATTACAGCTTGAGTGAGTCTCAGCCACATATAACGAGAAAGTGAAGGAGGGAGAGGGATGTTTATAGAGGTAATTGAGTGTATAGGGGCTCACCTTTAGGGCTTTAGGACAAACTTGCAGAGCCAAACTCCCCAGTTTATTATGCTACCCCATATGTTTATTGGATATGATTGGGCCTCACCCAACCGCACAACTGAGTTGATCACAGATGTGAAGCCGAACACCACAATTCACTCTTGGCGTTATTTTGGTTTCAAAACATCTTTAATATTTAGATCTAAAATGGTAATTAGACAGAAAACAACATGTACTGTAGAGCTAAGTTAATCAAGAGCATGCTGACATTGATTTAATTGAGATTTTTTGTTATTAAGGTCAGTACAAACCCTTTGTTCTGTTTCGTATACATATTACTTCATAATCTTAAATCACAATTATTGCTTAGGCATTGTGTTCTTTAAGATCTGTATGTCAGTTGGTTGAATTTAGGTCAACTCAAAAAATTACTAAAATATTTCTGGGTAAAAACTGATTTGGGAATTATGATCCTTTTTGATGCAACAATGGATGTCAATGAAGTCATTCACCTAATCCAGGTTTTACTCAAAATCTAGAGTGTTAAATTAACTCTGTTTATTTGGTCCTACTCTTTATAGAGTTAAATTAACACTGAGACCATTCAGTTAAACTCCTATAAGTGAGTTTTTTAAAATAGAGAAACACAAGCATTTCTTATAAATTGTAAGTTCAGTTGAATAGTTGGCCGTTTAAACGATTATCTTATACATATTTTAACTCAAAACTGGGTGTTTTTTTTACTCCATTCAGAGTGTATTTGGTCCTACTCTGGATAGATTTAAATGTACTCTCTTGATTTTACTGTGGATATTCAAGCTTTCAACAGTGTTTTTTTTTATAAATACATTTTTGACAACTTTTTTTTACTAATATATGTGTGTGTGTGCGTGCATGTGTGTGTGTGTGTGTGTGTCATATCAATATAGTAATTTGGTTGATTAAAAGATATTTGTAAATATAATTAGGTTGATTAATCGATAATGATTGATTAATTATGGATGTTTTTCTATTATGTGTAAAGTTAATTTTTAGATCCGCTTGCATAGAAACAAGTACCTGACTTTATTTAGCTGAACAAAAAGCTGAAACTTTGATTAAATATTGATTCAATGGTGTGCTTGCCATCTGGGTAAAATTGTGGGGCCTTTGCAATTTCCAAGGCAGGGTTTCTAGGTGCTCACATCTGGTAACAATTTGGGTTCTCTCAACTGCCCATCTGTGCTTGGGTTCGCCACTGCCCTAGGTAATCTCAGATCCCAGGTCTGAAACAGCACAACATCTATTATAAACTCAACATCAGCCTTACATTCACGTAATTGTTGCAATGCCCACTGGAGAACAAAGCAGACTGAAGCAGGCTTTGGCAGCTGAAATAAAGGGCATCATTTCAAGTTTGACATCAAGTCTCTAACAGAAATGTCTCCTGTCAGGTTTGGTGGGGTCTGTGGCTGAACAAAACAGGGTTATGGATGTCAAATGTTGTCTGAAAGAAGAGGTGAAATACCTGAACTTTTCCAGCTTTATTACTTTAGATCTGATTGCAACCGCTTGTCTTGTATTTTCTAACGCCCTGTCATTCACAAAGAAGTCACATCATGCGATGCTAATAGACCAATTTGGCTATTCAATTATATGTTAGTCGCCTGAGGTTAGATGTGCTGTTTGTTGAAATGGAAAGTGGTAGGAACAGATCTAAGAAAGGGCTAAATTTAGAGCTGTTTTTAAGCATCCAAATCTACAGTAATTAGGAACACAAGTAAAGCTCATTCTTCATATAACAATCCTCAGTTGCTTTCGTGTTTGTTTTGTATTAGGGAACAAAGGAAGTACATGGTGTTCTGTTGATTGAAACCATATAGAGTGACTCAATAGCAACAGACCACAGCTGAAACTGGCGCATTGGAGAAAATGAAATGAGATTTGGCACTGAAAAAGACTAGAAAATAAGCATGAGTGGTACCACTTCCAGTCTTCTAATTTATTGTGATTTCCTATAGGCCTCGGGTTGAAGATCAAGTCAGTCAACAAAGGAAACAAATCAAAGTCTCAGGAATGAGAAGCTTTCTTAACTGCTGCTTTCTCAGGAGAATCTGGATTGTTGCACGTTGATGAGTTTCCTTTTTTTTTGTCAAAAAAGGCTGTAATTTTCTAGTTTCCTTTTCATAGTTCTTTTTGCTCATGAAAATCCACAGCTTATCAGTTTCTACTAATCCTGGTGTCAGGAGAGACTGCTCGAGGTTGTCCCAGCTCTTACTGAGTGAGCAGCACAGAAGGTTACTGGGAAAAGTCTGTGTTTGTGTTTTCTGAGTCCACAAGAAAAACATGAATGACAAACAACTTTTCAGAAAGGCAACAAAACGGGATGAAAACTAAAAACTACAGTTTTCACCGTTCTAGCCAAAATGCTAAATGTAAAACTAAAATGTAGTTATGTGCAAAGAATAAAATTTTTTAAAAATGTATGTGTATTTTAATTGTATTTTACCTTATAGATTAATGACAATTCTTGTTATAACAATTTACAATTTACTAGCTGCTCTTTTCTTGATGGAGGGCTCTATTTTTCCCTATTGGGTTGAATACCTAAACTATGTATAAACAGTAACTGGTGTGGGATGCGGTGGATCAGATGAAAAGAATTTGAATAATATGTGAATTTTGAATAATATGAGTGTTGTAAAAAATTTCATTTGTTGACAATTTTTCTTCCAAAGACGTTATTCAATCAATGATTTTTTTAGTTGGCTCAATGTTTGTTAAAGAGTTGTTGGCGGAACAATTTCTGTGGAACTTCTGAATCTTTCTGAATTTTTCATAGCGTTTACGTTCTGTTTATGGCTAAATTGGTATGCTAAGTACCAACGCAATCATCTCAACAAACGTTCTCACTTCTAACACACTTCTCCAAACTAACGCACCACATCTGGAGCTCTTCAATAATCAAGATGCATGACGTCATCAGATATGTGCAACAAAATATACTAAATATAATAACTAATAATAATAATCAAATTAAGAGCGTCACGGTGGCGCAGTGGGTAGCACGGTCGTCTCACAGCAAGAAGGTCGCTGGTTCTAGGCTCGGCTGGGGCAGGTGGCATTTCTGTGTGGAGTTTGCATGTTCTCCCCGTGATCGCGTGGGTTTTCTCCGGGTGCTCCGGTTTCCCCACAAGTCCAAAGACATGCGGAATAAGTGAATTGAATAAGAACAATTGCCCATAGTGTTAAAGTGTGAATGTGTGTGTGAATGTTTCCCAGCGATGGGTTGCAGCAGGGAAGGGCATCCGCTGTGTAAAACATATGCCAGTGAGTTGGCGGTTCATTCCGCTGTGGCGACCCCGAAAGGGAATAAAGCCGACATGAAGATGAATGAATAATCAAATTATTTAATTTAAATATACAACCTGGACTATGGGTCTCACACATTGAGCCAAGTAAATTTTTTTAGAGGGAGGGAGCAAGTTTATGGAGTGGTGAATTGTTACAGGAGATTTGAGCATTGCAATGATGTAAGATGCTTGAATGTTTATTGGATGCTACTTAGCGACAAGTGAATTGAAGTCAACTAGAATGGCAGTCATGATGGTATTCCATCCATCCATTCTCTTGTCGGCTTTGTCCCTTTCAAAGTCACCACAGCAGAATGAAACACCAACCTGTCTGAGATAAGTTTAAACTACTTGTTACTTCCAGCCGCCACCCACCACCAGGAAACATTCACACACACTCATACTCTATGGACAATTTAGTTTTTTACCCAGTTCCGCATGTCTTTGGAATTGTGTGGGAAACTGGAACACACGGAGTAAACCCACATGAACATGCAAACTCCACAAAGAAGTGCCAACTGACCCAGCAGAGGCTTGAACCAGCGACCTTCTTGCTGTGAGACGACCGTGCTACCCACTGCGCCTCCATGATGATATTGCAACACGAAAATTGTAGAGGTTACAATTATGAAATAAAAAAACAGGTAATGTGAAAATTCTTCAGGGACAGGTGATTTTAGTGTGTGTTCAATCTTTCAGCTGTAAACGGTACATTTTAAGTGAACATTTCTTTTTAAAAGAAGATTTTTAACGAGGAGGATTAGTTTAAAACTGAAGTTATTCATGCCAGTGAAACCAATTTATATAAAAAGGCATTGTTTTTAGTTATAAAAAAACAATCATTTTATGGCAAAAAATAAACATAATTTTTTTGGAAGTGACCTCTCAGTTTGTTTGTGTCATCATTTTGTTATTGCCATCATACGTTCAACCCTCATGAAGATAAAATCTTCTAAACATGGCATAATACACAATTTTGGTTTGTGTTAAATGATTCATTTAAAACTGAGGACTATTATTGTTCAACTTGCAGCAGCATAGACCACATACAATTTTAGGAAAAAACACAATGCTGAAATTATAACCTACAGTTAATATGCATATTAATATGTTTTTTTTTTATTTACTTGGATCGATTACAAGACTATAATATTAGAGCAGGGTCCTCAGGGAACAAAAGGCTGCTTTTTTTCAACAGTACCCAAAAGAACACATAAACTATTTAAAGCTTAGAGAAAAGGGGAGGAATGGGAAAGCGCAGCCACACATTGTGGGTTGCTGTGTTTGCCAGCGCTCTCTTGCTGATGGCAGTTTTGAAGTAATCTCAACCAGATGTTCATTAATGGCTTTTTAAGAGATCTCAGGGAGTAGAGGCGGCCCAGATCCATGCTCTGATCTCGGGTTTGCCTGAACTCTGCCAAGGGCCCAGAGCTCCTCAATAACACACATCATCTGACAGCTCGGCTCCTTAGCAACTACCCTGTTTAAACAGGCAACACTCACCACAGGGAGGCGGTCTTTTTGAACAATTATGAAAAAAATGTTTAGAATTGCCAAAAAGCCGAGAGGTATATATAGTATAGTTTGGACTGGACTTTTTCTTCACTATAGGTTTTTAATCCACATCTACTCTATTTCTCAGAATACTCTAATGAGAATCCAGCTAATTATAAAGAGAATGTTTTCTTCGATTCAAAATGAATTCGTTCTTATTGAATTTAGATCTTGGCATTCTTGATTAAATTCAACAGCTTTTGTAGAACCATGAAATGTTTTTTGTATCAGCAATATCATTCTTATAACCTAATTCAAATTAGTTCAGCGTTTAATGGTTGGCCAGATTTAATAGAACAAGCCTTACATTTAGATTCACCATCCTTATTGTAATTTGCCCTTTTTACCATTTGAATTCAACAACTTTTAGGTAACATTAGGGAACACAAATTAAACCACAATTAAAATGACAGAAATGTAAAATGATGATGATTTATTACAGTGAAATTGGGAATCCTTCTAGATAGAAGATGCATATTAAATATGCATTTTCTGGATCTTCACTTGTATAGGTTTTTAGAGTGCACTGAAGTCTGTTTCAATGGCTTAAAGAGCTACTTTGGGCGTTTAATTTGTGGAGATCAGGTGACACAAGGTAACCCCTGGGATTATTTTATAAATTGTTTTGGTGTGTGTCATAAGATCGGGGTTGGGGTTGAGGTTTGCATCAGGGATATCTCATGAAAAATCCAGAATGTAGGCTCGGAGATATTTGACTATTTTTATTTTTTATTTATTTACTTAATCTATATATAGCTTTGATAGCAATTGATAAAGTGGCTGTGACTTTACAAGGCTCTATAAATGATCTTCATTACTATTTTTATCTCTCATATTTAAATATCAAACTATAAAAATAAACTTTATTTAACAAGTTGTTTCGAAGTGACTCTCAAAAAGAGAAGAAAGCACTTGAATTAAAGGTTGTATCAAAATTTCTTTTTTTTACTTATTAAATTGTAATCTTTAATTCTATACATATATTATAGATATATTCTCATAAGGTAGGGCTAAATATTCTATATCGTAAAGTAAAATACTGGTTTCATTTTCTTTTCTTTTGTCAAAATCATTTTTAGTCATATAACAGTGGTCAGGAAAACTGGATAAAGAGAATGCAACATAAGAAGAATAAATATATTTAAAGTAAAAAAGAAGAATGCATTTTTGGGAAAACCTCTATGTTCATACATCAGCGTACGTGTTAATTACACAAACGACATTCAGAATAAATTACTTTAAAAAATACTATTTAATTTTTGGACTAGTTCCAATTTGTACATTTCAGCTAAAAAATATTAGTAAAGGTTTATTGAAAGCAGCGATTGAGCATAAAAGCAGTTCAATCTGTGTGGAACTTTTATGAATTGTGTTGCTTTAACCAACCGTGCAGCCAGTAAATTGCTCAGAGAAAAGAAAAATATCTTTATAGTTGGGTGTGAAAAGATGACAGACCTCACACTAATCAAACCCTCCTGTGCTGCATTAGAGTCTGTCAAATAAGGAGTTGACCACAGAGAGTCTTGCAGTGTGAAGCTTACTTGCCATGTGTTAAAGCGAGTTTAATAAGTGCAGTGGAGGTAGCATTTAGAGAGATTGAGTGATATATGTTCCATATGGGGTTGAACTCTCACAGCCTGTCAAGTATGAAGCAGAACAACATCAGCAGCAGGCCTCTTCAACGGTGGCAGAACGTTCGCTCTAAACACACTCCCCATTAACGGGAACATCTATCATGGCTGGCTCTCCCAACAAGATCAGGTGCAAGAGAGCTTGCGTCAAATGAAGAGAGTGTGTTTTAAAGGGCGCCTATTATGAAAAGCCAACTTCTGGATAGCGTTTGGACACAAATCTGTGCATGAAAGGTGTGAACACACTCCTGTTTGAGTTTTTATAATTTATCGGGTTGTTAGAGTAAAATGTCATCATAATTAAATGAATACATCATTAAATAAAAAATAATTAATAATTAATTAATAACATAATTTATGAAAAAAATTAGGTTGATGATGTCTCAACAGCTCGTCATATAAAAGTCCTGACCCACCAATGTTGAGTGACTTTCACGTATAACCACTCTACACGAGCTCTATTTCAAGATGCATTTCCCAACATAAGACCCGTCATCTTTACCAGAGAAAGAGTAACTGAGGAAAAGTGCTTAATTTTTATTTTTAAAACAACGTTCCTAAATACAGTTAAATGTATAATCAAAACTACTTAAAATAAAAACACTATTTAATCGAAATCAGGGTCAGCTTTGTTGTGAGTGTTGATTGTGTTGTTAACATTGTTGTCATTGTTGAAAAAGAAAATTGCTGGTTTGAAATGTAAAGAAAAACCCAAAAGTCCAAATTTGAGCTTCCTGCAATATCATCCTACCCAATGGCTTCATACCGGATGAATGAGTTTTTGTGTAATGGCATAGAAATGTCATGCATGAAACCATAATGTAAATTTTTTTGTTTACAAAGTTGGCAAAGTGTTACCATTTATTTAAGATATAATATAGATTTGTTTTACATTTAAAGAAATGTATAGAGCAAATTAACAGAAAAATGTGTGAAATAGAAAATGTGCTGAATAGTATAAATTATATAATGTTTCATTATATCCAACAGAAAAGTGTTTTGCTGCAACCAAACAAGGGAAATGTGCCAATGTGTTGAAGTGTTTTTTTTTTACAGTGACAGTGTCTGATGAAGACTAAAATTCTAAACACGAGACACAAAAATTTGTTCATTTCATAATCAATCATGTTGCGCAAAATGTTTATTTCATAAGCACAAATGAGTGAGTATTTTTAGAAAATTAAATCTCTTTTTGAAACCATCCAAACGCCAGAAATGCAAACAAAAGACCTGAATGAACTAATATGAGATAAAATTAAGAAGACTCCTTTGCGGAAACATTTCACAATAGAAGTAGTTTTTTCGTCTTTGAGGGTTCTTGGAGTGTTTTTCATTTTTTTAATATGGTTTCATATTTTCCTTTGTGCGTGTCCAGGACATTTACAGTTGGCGTCAGAATATCAGTTGGTCTGAGGAGAGGCACTTTGAAGTGTTTGTGGTATCGGCACATCTGTGAGCAAGATGTGCACCCGGCGGGGAGGCCGCCTGAATATTGCCTGTCTTCTCCCCATGTCATGTGACAATGAACAACATTCCTTAACTCTTTCCTGGAGCAGACACATGTTGTGAAACTTTATTCATTCCACATCAGTGTCATCATAAATCGGCACACAGGTCTGTGATCACAGGCCATGGTTTTTCTGCTGAATAATGAGCAAAATACCTGCGGTAAACACATAAATTACCCTCAGTACATTTATTCTCAGAAGAAGCACAACTTAAACCATTCTGTAAAGTAAATAATTAGCAAAAGGCAAACTATTAGTGTGTATTGTGGTGATAATATTCTTTCAGGACTAAAGCGTTCTTGCTGTGTGTTTCTCAAAATGCTATGATAAAATACGTGCAGTCGCTGTCACAGGACAGACTGGCTTGATGGACTCTTTGTGTGCATTCCCACACCAGCTCAATTACGACTAGATGCAGAGTCTGCTATTGCATTCAGAATTCAAACTAACCTTCTGCTTCAGATATTCCAGAGATTCCAATTTACTGACTAATGGACAACATCATTTGCTTAATATGGCCAATTTGTACAAAATTTATAATACAGATAATAATACAGATACACTATAAAAACTTTTGTAGTGTGTCTGTATTATGTTTAGCAGGCACGTGCAGAAGAGGGGTGCCGAGGTGCTTGAGGCTTGATTCCCAAAGTGCCCTTATGGATCACTATTTCAAATCATTTTTATGAATTCCTTTAAAAACTAAATTACTATGATTGAGTATATTGTTAATGCGTTTCATTAATATGATCACACTTTTTGCGAATCTATGTTTTGTATTCTCTGTCAGTAAGTGTCAAAAGCAGCAGAGGTTTATAGTCACCTGATACTGAGCTTGCTGGGAAATGTAGTTCCTCCACAGAAGTCTCCAGACAGTGAGCCGAGGGTGTGCCACTTATGTTTTTCCTCAAAAGAACTGCTAGACAGATGTGCAGGTAAGCCTTGCTGAGCAACAATAAGTACTTTAAACAGCTCAGCTGTGAAAATAGTAACTAATAAGAAATATATATATATATACATTTTTTATCATGCCTTAACTAAATTCCTTTTGGTATGGTATTATAGGGGAGACAATACATGAGCTACATCTATGACACTATATTTTGTTAGTGACTGGTTTGTTAGCATTTTTTTCAAAATAAAAAAATACCAACCTTGTAAGTTGATTCCTTTCTATGTAAAAATTTTCTAAATCACTTTTAATGATTGTTTATCATACTCTTATGTGTTTGGGAGAGGCTCTGACATATCAGTTTCAACATGTTACAATAAAGTTATTTTTGTTGGCCCTCAATTACAGGAACTTTATTACTTGTTTATCGGTTTTGATGGGACAGATTTGACTTTAATGAATTAAAAAAAGTTGTTTTACCAAAACAAACCGTGACAACAAACGAAAATGAACTGCTCTAGGTAGCCCACAACCACACAGTAGAGGTGATATTTTAACCTACAATTATTTCATTTTTTATGTGTAAACGTGAACGATACGTAAGCTTTTAAGCCAATTGTGTCTTTTTCAGTCAATAAAAGACAGCAAACCTGTTTCTTTTTTTATCTGTTCTTCCTCCGCGCCTGCAGATGGCGACGAAGCGCATTTCCGCTTGTGTTCCTCCTCAATGCATCAGCTGCGTGAACGGATCAGCTTCAAGCGGATAATTAGAGAGCCGATTCCCATTCATGTCAACACCCTGCGATACAGAAAAGAACATTCGAGCTGACGGCTTGCATTTTCACGTGAGGGAGATAAAATGCAGCTGGACGAGACGCAGTATTTACAACGGTAAGAACAGCATTCGTCTGAAACCTGCGCTTCAGCATGTCATCTCAGTGAATATTAACCTCACATCTATTAGCTCTCTTTTTATCATGTCATGCGTCGTAGGATGTCAACATGGCGTTTACTCCAATATGTTTTATGTTGAGCAAATAGAATTATTTTAATGTCTGAAATCCTCTATAAATAAATATGGGTCAAATTCATCATATCCACTTCAGTGAGATGGGCGTGGCCTGTCACACCCCGTTATGATGCCAGTGATGTCTTGAAATGTTTTGGGCGTGACCCAATTCTCCTGCACTTAACTTCGTGGGCACTCATGTGCTAATAATATCTTTATCTCCTTATTAATGTAGAAAATGCAGGATTGGTGATATAGATGTGCATCCTACAGAAAATGCTCTCGTGGTCTACTATGAAGTAGAAGCTTCAATTTTAGGACAGATGGGTAATCCCAGACATGAGGAGAGGAAAGATTGCCAGAAAATGTAGGCAAAGAGATTTTTATTTATCTCTTCTATCATTATCTGTGTGTCATGTGGGTGTCTATTCACATATTTGTTTTTTAGTATAAGGCTGAGGAGTCTGAATGCCACCACGGACATTACTTCTCTGGCAAAGAAGGTGGTGGAAGAATGCAAAATCATTCATCCATCAAAGCTGCCGGAGGTGGAACATCTGTTGCAGTATTTACAAAGCCGGAAGATTCCCTGCACTAAATGTAAATCAGAATTATTTGGGACTGTTCATCTTAAGCTTGTTGTTAAGGTGGTGTTAATACAATGTTTTTTGCCAGGGGCAGATTTGAGAATGACTAAGTTGAAGTCAGCTTTAGTCAAGAAATGCTCTGAAAAGAAACAGAGATTGAAATTAATCTGCAATTCTAAGCAGAAAAGTACATTTAAAGAGTGAAGGCCTGTCGGTAGTGCGTGCTTACGCGCGTGCATGTTTGATTGGTTTGGGTAAAAAGAAATTACTTAGAAGTAGGCAAGTTAGGATTAGGCTTTCTGTGTGGACCAAATACAAAGAAAATTGTAACCAGCATTTATAAAAAGTTCTTCAAGCGTATGTCTACTTGACTTTTTAATAATGTTTTTGGTCCAAAATTTATTTTTGTTTAATATGCTGCTTATCAGTTTTGATGCCTAGTAACAGATTCCTCATGTCTCTGTATTTAGTGGAGAAGAAAGAGAAGAAAACACAGAAACCCAGAGAATTCCTCCCTTTTGAAGGAATGGAAGTATGTCATTTCCTAACCAAATACATTTTTATTTTAACTCCAAAATGAGTCAAACATTTAGTTCCTACAAATTTATGTTTAGGGGAGAGTTTAATTAGAGTGAATTGTTGTGTGATATCAATAATCTGTGTTAAAATGTCATTATTTATCTTTCAACCACGTGGAAGCTTATTTAGAGATTCAGATCATTTTGTTATATACAGTGTCGTTTTCTTTTTTTAAATTGCTCACAATTTGATAGTACCCTTATTCTTAGACTGTTCTGTTTAATGTTTTGTTTGATTATTTTTGACACACAAGTCATCCAGCTAGTTCATTTGTCTGTTTTGTGATCTAACTATTGTAGTTTTTCTGATATTAATTAATAATTTTTTTATAGATTGATGAGGAAGCCAACATTAACAAAATTGATGACTATATCGAACTGCTTTATGAAAGCATCCCTGAGAAGATCAGAGGCTCAACTCTCCTCCTGTATCTGGCCCGAAACCCAGACAACCTGGAGGAGCTTCTCCGTAATGGTATGACCTACTTTTCTGCACATCTTACTCAGAATGGTGTTATTTAAATAGCGCTAGGGAATGGAGAACATTTAGAATATTTAAATAAATAAATATATACATATTGCAGATTGTCACAATTTAATGGAATGCTTCACATTGTACTTGATGCTTTAATTATTTCAAAGAATTCAGGTGATTTGTACATTTTTGTATTACATGATTTGACAGTTTTTTTTATTATTCATAAAAGCTCCAACTGACTTGAGGATTCATTCTTTCTCTTGGTTCATTAGAAAAAAAAATCTATTTAGTTCATTGCGGCTATTTATTACAGCATCAAGCTGATTATTTGAACATTTCAAGATCTTTATAACTACAGACTTGCAAACGTCACAGAAAACCAATGACTTGGTAACAACAGGTCATAAAAATATATAGTTTGAACATCACATGGTTATAAATGGCTTTTATGGTAAGATGAAGTAAATCTTCATAAGTTAAACACACTCTGTGTGTAGCCCTTAACATTTTTATTTGTCCATATATTTGAATAATTTCCTACCAATAATAAGATGTTTTCTTGCCAATTTTGGCAAAGACGGACAAGAACAAGAAACATAGTCAACAAAGTCCAAGTGCAGCACCAGGGAAGCTGAAGAAGCTGTATCTGAAACAGAGAAATCTCTCATCGTGAAATCTTCTTTGAAAAGCAAGATAAACTCATTGTTCTTTTTTGAGGTCAAGTGAGTATTGATCTACTACAGTGTGGCATTTTATTTCCCATTTCGTACAATGAATGTAGTGCACCTGATATGAATTGCTTTTGTTTGTCAATGATTGTTGTGTAGAGAAGTAAGAGTTTTTGCTGTTTTTAATGTGTTTCAGAAGCTGCGCTCGGTGCTTTGGCCCGGGTCCTGAGAGAAGATTGGAAACATAGTGTGGAATTAGCAACTATTATCATCTACATATTCTTTTGCTTCTCAAGGTGCACACGTTGTTTACTGTTTCCTTTTGTTATTTTCTCAACGGAGTTAAGTAGGTTAGTTTACTTCTACAGATTGTCAATGGTAAACCTCTGACTTTACTGATTTACTGCTACTACTTTACTAAGGGATACAAACACAAACAAGGTATAATTGTAATAATTAGTAGAAAATTACATTCTTAAACACAAACCACCACCTTCATATGACTAAATTATTTCTTTTTATTTGACTGGAACGGCAATGCCAATAGAGCAGCAACTCTACACCATCCATTAGTGGTGTTTTGTTGAGGTCTGTTCCCACCATGTTTCCCCCTCTATAGTATGCTAGGTCTGCACTAGCCTCATTTTAGCTGGTATTAATTAATGATTTATGTCTATCCTTTAATTTTTCCATTATAAGTTACGACTATAAATTACTTGTGAATAATTTAGTTGAAACATGGTGTAAAATGGAAACTGTTGATTTAGCTCTAACTGAAAGGTGCTAAACCGTGTCGTGTCATCTGACTCAAGCCACCATAGTGGAGAGGTCAATGCTTGCAGTTACCTTTAAGCCAAATGTACTTTTATAGACTTGGGTGCATTTCATTTAGCACAGAAGGTCTGGAACTGAGCTTCTGATGTTTGTTTTCTCTGGTAATATTTTTACCAGTGTAATCAGTGAACAGTGAACATTACTGGAAAAAACTAAGCTCAATGGCTCAGTTCCAGAGGTTATGTATGAAGTATAATGTTGTGGTAATTGCTATAAAGACTTGAGTTCACCCTGTTACTATTAGATTTTTTTTGTATAGAAATACAATTTAAACATTTTAATGGTTTCATATTTGTTCCCTCTAAGTCTTGTATGAGTCTTTTTTTGAAAATATTGAATTAGCAAAGTGTCATACATCTACTACAAGTATGTTAAACCACAATGGAATTAAACAAAAAAGTATATACACTTTAACAAAAAGAGGGACTAAAATCATAACAAATGAACTATTATTTTTAAAGAGTTTACCTTAGTATAATCAAGACCGCATACAGTCGCTTTAAAGCATAAAATCAAGCCAGCAATTAAACATCACATGAAAAATGTTTGCACATAACTTTCACATTGGGTGACACATATGTGTCATAATTACACGCAATTATGTCATTGTCACAAATTTCTTTAAAACACAAACCTTTACGTTTTTTTTTCTTTAATGACGGCATTTTATGTGAAATTAAATTAATTTTAAAAGTGCAGTTTGGAAAATGTTATCCTGTGTGCCTTTGTCTTGTCAGAATTACTTAATGTGCCAGGAGAGGTCAGAGGAGGCAAGAACGTCACAACTTGTTTTCTTCCTACAGTTTCTCGCAGTTCCATGGACTCATTACACACTATAAAATCGGCACACTGTGTATGAGCATCATCGAGCATGAGCTGAAGAAACATGACCTCTGGCTGGATGAGCTTGAGAAGAAGAGCAAAGCTTATATCCTTTCTCTTGAACAAGACTGTCAATCATTGTAGATGACTAGACTGTAGAGGACCAAACCTAACAAAGTTAGTATAACTGGTGTGTAACTGACTTTGAATGTATTTTTTTAACTAAACAAGTAGAATTGGGCAGTTGTGGTCTGGTGGATAAGGAGATTGACTTATGATCAGAAGGTTGGAGGTTCGATCCACGAGTTGAAGTTAGGTGTGAGTAATGAAACACTTGGTCTCCCATCTTCAACAACCACAGCTGTGGTGCTCTTTGAGCAAGGCACCAGTTCCTGACTGCTCTCCAGCCATCGCAACCATGGCTACCAACTGCTTCGGCTGTGTGTTCACGTGTTAAATGCAGAACACAAATTCCGGGTATGGGTCACTCCATATCTGGCCAACTGGTCACTTTCACTTCACTTCAACTGGTCACTTTCAGAATGCTCAAAAGGACCACATCGTGCTGAAATATCAACGAACTTAACAGACATCATGTCAACAATGAAAAGCTGAAATCACTTTTGGTTGGATCCCTGGAATTGTTGGTATTGCAGTAAATCAAAGAGCATCCCTTGTTGGTAGACTGTCAGTCCCTGCAAAGGCCATTACCACATTAAACTCCACCCACAGATGTAAAGCAAGCAATAGTTAAATAAACCAATATATGACAATTGCTGGAGCGAATAGAAAATTAACATGTATCTACTGATCGGATTAACTTGTGCTGGTAAAGACAAGCCATGAACAAGTATTGCTTTAAGTGGTTTGCCTTAATTTAAATATTGCAGCTTCCTACTAAAACACACCTCTTTGTGAATACTGTCAATGTAGACTTTCTATTCTGATGGATAGTTTTAAATGTAAAAGCAGTCTTCAATGACCCTGAAAACATCATTTGGTTCCTACAAAAACAGTAACTGGTGTACCCATGAAATGGCCATGATGGCATCAAAAAAGAAAAAAAGACAGAGAAATAAATAGAAAAGCAGGGGCCCCAGGATGGAGCTCTGAGGCACACTTGAGGTAACTAGTAAATGAAATAAAGAAAGGATATTCTTTGAAAAATTATATATGGCCTAAAATTAGAGGAGGTTGTGAGGTGGTGACATCTGAGGATCTAATGACGAGGATGGATCGTGAGATCAAGCTGTATGACAATAAAAAGAAAACCAGAATCAGTAGCCAGACTCCAGTGGAGTGAAGTTTGTGAAAACAAAGCTGGAACTGTTTGTAAAGATTAGGTTATGTAAAATGGAAGAGTAGTATCTTTAACATATCCACGTGATGAAGACCCCGACACCCAGAGTTTACAGAAGGAGCATGAAAGAACTTTGAAGAAATACCAAAGCCTGTTGGTCAAACAGGAGCAGCTGCTGCGAGGTAATGGAACTGAAATGCTGTTGTGAAATATTCTCCTGCTAGTTTAGCAGTGTTCATTGTGTTCCTCTTTGGTTCCCTGGCTTTAGTTGCTTTCTACCTGCTGTTGAACCTGTCGGAGGACACTCGCACAGAGCTCAAAATGAGGAACAAGAACATCATCCATCTGCTGGTCAGGTCTCTTGAAAGGGAGAACCAGGAGCTGCTGGTGCTGGTGATCTCCTTCCTCAAAAAGCTCAGCATCTTTTTAGAGAACAAGAATGATATGGTGAGGTTTTCTCCAGGAAGCCATGTTTCACATATTGTTTCAAAGTTCATATTGTTATGAGGGTTCTAGTTTTGTGTAATGAAATAGATGTCAACTCATTTGTGATCAGAATAAGTATTCTTAGAATTAAACGTAACATCTCTGTGCTGCTGTATTGTCCGACGAGTGAGATTTGCTTTCAACTGACATGTTTCAGCAACTTTGACAATTACAACAATAATCAATGTTTTGATAGACAAAGCACTTTTCATTTTAAAACTCCAGCAAGGTGTTCCTCAAACCTAAGCTATGTTTCACACCACTTGCGAGATCATTTTTAAGAACCCATAATAGCGGCTACTTAAACCCAAGTTTCCTTATAATGAAAAAATACATTAAATAATTTGTGTATTTTGGTGTAAAAAAATATAAAGTTCTTCTTGTTGGGTTTGTGTGTGTCTGATAGGCGGAGATGGAGATAGTGGAGAAGCTGGCTCGACTGGTGCCCAGTGAAAATGAAGAGTTAATGAACATTACTTTGCGCCTCCTCCTGAATCTTTCTTTCGACACCGGCCTACGTACCAAGATGGTGCATGTGGGGCTGCTCCCTAAACTCACTGTTCTGTTGGGTAATTCTCTTATTTTCTCAGAAAAATCATCCAAATGTTATTCCACTATTTTGCACTATTTGCATCACATTTACACATTTTAAATGGCCATTTGCGGTGATTTACATTTTATTAACTTACTGGATATTTCTGCATTGCATACATTTTCAATTATAATCATAACCAAGTAATTGTTAATTGTTATTGGTGGAATTCACTCCTTGAATCGAGGAGCTCCTGGGCTTTCTAGTCCTGTGCACTGCTCTGTATAATATGAGGTACTGGCTGTTCACACACAGACACTATTTAGAAAGAAACATAAATAAGCAAGGGTTAACTTCTCCACTGACCACATGAAAAAGAAGATATTGAGAGCTACCAGGTATTCTGGATATAGTGACAATTCTTCAATAAGAAGACAATCCCAGAATCCAATCCATGTTTTGTTTTTAAATTTATTTTCATTATTTGTAATATTCAAAATTGCATACTAGGTTTAATATATATTGATTGAAAGTATTATTGAAAAATAGAGGATCAGAAAAATATGAAGTTTAGTTTTCATGATGATGGCATGTGATGTAAGAGTGTTATTTGATGTCTTGGTGGCATCAGACCTTTTTAGGGTTATTAAATAATAGATTTATGTTAATTTAATTGCTTAGAGATTTAGATTTTTTCCTTGTCTTCATTAACTATGAAAATCCAAATATTTTAATAACAATTCAAGGAAAAATAATGCATATGTATTCAATTCCTATGAAGCATAATCCCATATAATTAAAAACGTATCATTTTTTCCCGTTTTAAATAAAAGATTAAATAATGACTTAAGTAAGGTGATGTAATGGCATGTTTATTATGCTTTAAATAAAACTAAATTTGCTATAGTTTCATTCTCATATGGGGCTAAAAGGCAGATTCAAATATCAGTCACTATGGATGTCACAGAGCTTCAAAGCTAACATAAAATCTAGATCAGAGCAATTTCCTTGACAAAATGCAAAAATGCTCAGTTCTACTGAACCTTTTTTGGCGAAAGCTAGTGCCAGTGCAGATGAGATTATTATAGTTTTAAATGCTGGCTTCAGCAGTTAAGAGAAGCTTTATGACAGGAGGTGGACAGACTCTTAAAAATCAGAGAGTCTGAGGTGAGAAGTCTGAGGCCACCTAACAAGAAGCACATGGTCTAGCCACCGATGACCTGTCTAGCCTAAAAAGTAATGGCACGTTATTACTGTTTTCCCTGAAAGCTAATCTTTTACAGGTATTTGGTGTACAGTAAAAACACATGAAAAAATCGTGACCTTATATGAGAGAATTAATGTTATTAATGTTATTAATGAGAATTAATGTTACTGATCTAAACAGATGTTATTGGTATGCGCTGTGCAGTTACAGATATCTCACCATCTTTTGAGTTTGATTTAGAGTTCATAGAGTAAACAAAGCATTTAAAATTTATTATGTATCAGAGAAGCAATAGAGGTGTAAATGTTAGAATAAATCAATGAAAAAAGCACTATAAAGAAATAGATTCAATAGAAACTGCATTGAGGCCAAGATAATCTTAAATGAGAACTAATGAACAAAACTAAAGCAAGTAAACAAAATAATTCAAAGAAAGTTTAAAATACCAGTGAACACACAGATGTAATTATTTCCCAATAAACAGCAGGGGAAAGGCGCTAAACACAAAAATAAAACAAAAGTGAAAGTAATCAGTCGGCCAGATATGGAGTGACCCATACCCGGAATATGTGCTCTACATTAAACCCATCGCAGTGTGCACACACAGCAGTGAACAAACACAACTTTCTTTTAAAAGTATTAAAAGGTGTGTGTTTGTGTTTGACTAGAAAGACTGAAAATGGGAAGAATTTGCTTGCAAGGCAACACATTCTGTATTGAACATAATGGTTTTCTAATTTTGTGTATGTTTGATGTAGACTTTGATCTTTGTGAGTAGGTTAAAAAACTTTAACGTTAAATGTCATATCATTTGGAATTATCTTTTTGGTGTTTTTTTACTTAAATAAACCATTTAAAAGCTTTCTCTCTTTCCCTTGCCTTTTCTCCCCCTCACTTCTTCCTCAGCAGTTACATCTGCTTTTAATCACACAAGTGATAATGTGTTCCAGCCTATCTCTGGTTAGACGGCTGCACTCGGACTCATTATGAATGATTATTCCAGTGAGCTATATGAGTTTGTTTCCGATCTCAGAGGGGAGTATCAGATGAAGTCGGGGATGAAGAGGAGGAGGAAGGCTCAATGATTATTAATGAATGTGTTTAAATGTGTTGTGCTAGCAAGTGTGGAGTTTCGCTCTCCCGGTGGGTTGAGTTTGGATTGTAATCACACACTCCTTCTGCTCTTATCAGTAATCTCGGTGATAAACGACACGTTCTCAGCACGAGCCAGTAAAAATACATTATCTAACTCTCTGTGAATGATCAATTTAGATAATGTTGTCAAATTCTTGCTCGGGATTCTATCTGATGTTTTCTTGTCTTTGTCTATAGGTGATGACACACACAAGCACATAATGATGCGTATCCTGTATCATATAAGCGTGGACGACAAATCAAAGTCCATGTTTGCCTATACTGACTGCATTCCTCAGGTCAGTATCTTTTTTTGCTGAAGTATTCATTTCTTAAAGGGGCCTAAACCCTTTTTTATTAGTAACTGCAACAAATTGGAAATACAATGTGAATGAGCTTTACATCTTAATCCATACATGCTACACGAAATTGAAGAGAAATTAATTTTGTGGGATTTAATCATTGGGATAAATTAGATTGCATATCGGTGCAATATAGATGTGTAGAGTTTTAAACACCAATTTTAAACAGAAACAACAGACAAGGACTTCCAACCTCATTATTCATGAATAATACATTTTACAGAATTCTGTTGATCTTTTAGCATTGGTAAACATATTGATAACGAATTGCTAATATTGTGACACACCCTGTTGTTTCATGTTTGAGAAACAGATCAACAAATGACAGTAATCACAATGCTTAATTCACACAGTTTAATTAATAATATAAATATTTAACATATTCTACAAGCTCAAACTAATAATGGATGCTCTAACCACAGGGGGACAAGATAGTTCTAATATGTAAGAGTCTATTTCAAAACTGTAATAATCCTTGAGTAATTACAAAACACTACAGTTGCTTTAAATCACAGATTCCTTTTACATTTGAAATCTCTGTCTGTCTGTCTATCTAAATCCATGTTTGCACCAAAAGGGGTAAATTTGAGAATCATTCTTGCATGAACTCAAATTCCAGCTTGTTACGTACAGCTACAACACAGTATCCGTGGAACCAAATCTGCAATGTCCTCTGATTTCCCTGCATAGATTTTAGTTTCATGATCGATCTTGGTGTGAACACATGTTAAGTGGAAGAGAAAGAATTCTCCACATATGTTTTTTTTCTGTCATCATTAAACCATTAAATATGTTGTAATATTTGATTTTCTGATCGTATTGATGTAGTGTTTCCTTTCCTTACTATCCTTTAGAAGTCATGATGAATGTTAAACTTCACCTCACAATTGTGTTTTAAGTGGGTTAGTTGTAAGTGCTGTGTTCTTCACACACAGAGTTAATGTAATAGCAAAGCCATATTATAGAAGGCAGTCTCAGTGAGGTCAGCAGCAATTACCCAGGTACAATTTCTCTGAAACAACTTCTGCCTGAGCGTTGTCATCTTTAAAATTCCTGTCATCTCTGATTGGGTGAAAATGCCTACCAGATGCTTGTAAAGAGTATTTCTCCTTCTCACATCTTTGCCAATCCGGCCGCAGACATTCAGGGCATGATGTCAGGAAAACTTCTTGACTATTTTTTGGACATTTCTTTTGTCTTTGTTTCTAATCTCCCTTATTTTTTTATTTTTTTCTTTCCCTCTTTCTTTAGTGCTTTCTCTCTGTTGCTCCCTCTCTCTTTCTCTCTGCGTGTGTTTACTCAAAGCTGTGAGATGTATGTGTGAAGAAATACATGGGCAGCCCCGGGACAGGGGTAGAAGGGAGGCAGGCGATGACTCAGGGGTGTGAGTGTGAGGCCTCTCGTTGCTGGTAAATGGGAGTAAGCAGGTGCCAGTGAGTCTAGACTGTGTGATTTGGAGGCCTGGGACCAGGTTACGTGATACTCAATCTGGGAGAATCCTGATTGCTCACTGCTGCCTCATCTAAGGCCTACGCCTCTTGTTTAATATCCAAGTTCACCACAACCCAGCTGGCATCCTTGTGGAGCTCCTCATCCTTTTCTAATAGGCTTGACTTATTACTGTCTTTGTTGGATAGATCTGGCTATTAGATCTCATCTCCCATATCATTAAACTGAAAGAAGAGCATTGTTAAATTTTACCTCAAACCTCACTGGTTGTAATTACTCCACATTCAAGAAAGTTATGTTTTGAAATGATTTTGATGTATGAAGTTTCAAAGCCAAATACCTGCACCTAGATGTGACAAACTGTAGTGCTGAAGGAACAGTTTCTTCTTTTTCATAAGTTCTGATGTAGAAAGGAAGGCTCTTGAAACAGCAAAGCAACAATTTATTATTGATTATAATCTAAATATTACCCAAACAATCAACGTCAATGCTATCGAAGAGTGAGGAAGAGACTCGAATCCTGAAGCTTTGCCTTTGAGTAAATAGACATACATGGTCATAAAACACTTAGCCATAGTTCTAAAAACATACTTGATTGACAGGTCCATATGTAGCAATGAGGTCAAGGATGCTCTTTGAGCTAGAATACATTTTCAAGGTCAGTGTTAAATAGTTGTCCATTCCATAAAAACCATGTATTTTAAACAAATAATTTTGACATAAGTTTTACAGTCACGCCATTGGAGGAATAACTATTTGACGACAAAAAAGTTGTGTATAAATGTTGTATTATTATATGTGAATAGCATAGCAGTAGAAAGTAAGATTACCACCTAATTAAATGCAATATTATTGTATATTAATTTTATATACTTTATTCATCTCAATGTTAGCACTTTTGGACCTCTCATCGATTTTTACAATGTCTCCCTTTTGGACTGTGAAGTCTTTTGGGCTCTATTCTCTCTGTTGTTTCTCAGTTAAAGTAAATGGCGTTTCAATGCAACCCTTCCCTGTTTCTCAGATAAAACACTTAACTTTAAATCCGCTCCACTCACCTCAGGTGGACCTCGAGGCTTTGTCTTCGGTCTATCCATCCATTATCTTGTCGGCTTTTTCCCTTTCAGGGTCGCCACAGTAGAAAGAACCGACAACTATTCCGGCATATGTTTTACGCGGCGGATGCCCTTCCAGCCGCAATCCATTGCTTGGAAACATTCACACACACTCATTAACATTCATACTCTACGGACAATTGTTTTTTCTCAATTCACTAATATCACATGTCTTTAGACTTGTGGGGGAAACCGGAGCACCCGGTGTAAACCCACGCGATCACGGGGAGAACATGTAAACTCCAAACAGAATTGCCAATCGACCCAGTCGAGGCTCAAACCAGCGACCTTCTTGCTGTGAGATCCACTGCACCACCGTGACGCCCTGTCTTCGGTTCTCTTATTTTAAAAATAAATCATAACTATTGACTCTGTAAACTCCCTCCCCAAATTTTGACAAGAATTTATTTATTCTCTGTTTCGATTTTAAATCAGATAGAGTTTAGGTGTTGTTTCTGTTCACGCTCTTTCTTTCAACGCTCTCATCTCGCTCTGTAATCTGCTTAGCTTTCTTTCAAATTAGATATAAACAGCCTCTTCCCTGCGATTTCAGCAAAAGCTTCCCCAATCTTCAAACATTAGAGACTTCCTGCACTCAGTATTTTTCTATTTTTGTCTTCATAGCAAGGAATATTTAGGGTTTATTGCCCAACATTTGTGTTAAGATCTTACCGATTGTATAGATATTTTATTAAAGTTCTTTACTGTGTTTTTGTGCAGCTCATGCAGATGCTGTTCGAACATGGAGAAGAGAGAATCGACACAGAGCTGATATCATTCTGCATCAACCTGGCTGGAAGCAAAACGAATGCTCAGATTATGTGTGAAGGTAAAAGAGTCTTTTTTTTTTAAATGAAATAATACTTGATTTGGGGCTTCATACATCCTTCATAACAACTGTTCTTGATAAAACAGGGCTGCTTGAAATGTGTTCACTCTGCAGGTAATGGATTGAAGATGCTGATGAGAAAAGCACTCAAGCTGAAGGACCCTCTGCTGATGAAAGTGATCAGAAATATTTCTCAGCATAATGCACCTCTCAAACAACTCTACATTGTAAGCTTTATAGGACAATTAAGACACGTTTAGACAAGATTAATTAAGACAAGATTATTATTATTTTTATTATGACCTCCATAACTTTCAGCAAGTAGTTGTCCTTAGATTTTGAAATCCCTAAATCTTGGAGATATTTGAATTGTTGTCTATTAGTTGCACCTATTTTTGTTGTTGTTTTGTCCCCCAGGATTATGTGGGGGATCTGGCAGCTCAGATCAGGAAGGAGGGTGATGAAGAGTTTGTTATTGAGTGCTTGGGCACAATGGCTAACCTCACCATACCTGACCTGGATTGGGAGCTTCTCCTGAAAGAGTACAACCTGGTGCCCTACCTAAAAGATCACCTCAAGCCAGGTGAATCAAGCGTTTTTGGAATTTCAATCTAACAATATCTGCCTATCTTATTTTTAAAGTATTGTTATTTGTTAAGAAACATTGTTTAACACCTGCACTGGCTCCCTGTTAAACAACGGTCTCTATTCAAAATATTTCTCTTCACATATAAGGCTCTGAACAGTTTGACACTAACTTACCTAAGAGATCTACTACCCTCACACGCATACTCCGGTCTAGTTTTTCTTACGCTTACTCTTCCTCCCCCTCTAAGTCTTCTTTTGGTATCGCGCCTTAAGCTGTGCATCCTCTCACAGTGGGCTCATCTGCCTGAAGAGATCTGCAGCAGCAGTAATGTTCGTGTTTTAAATCTAGATTGAAGACTTTTATCTTTAGGGAGGCATATCCTCAATAGTTTAGTTTCTTTCTTAACCTGAATTTGAACTGTGTTGGTGCTTTATTTATATATGTTGACTTTGTAAGGTGCACCAACAAAACAATGAAATATTATTATTATTATTGAGAAGCATTTGAAGCTGTTTTATCATAGTTTGTTTATGCAAACTATAGTTATAGTTAAACATAGTTATGTCTAAATTTACAGATTGCTGCTGTAGGAATAGACAAGTATTTAAAAAAAAGCCATACAATTACTTGGCTACATTTCTACCAATGAGTGACAGTTGCTTTTTATTCCCACTGTAAACTTTTTTTTTCATTTAGATGAGGGACTCTGCGTCCAAGACTTTACCTCTTTGAGGCAAAAAAAATCTACACTTTTCCACCAACATTGAAACAAATAAATACCTTAATCTTAAAGATATGCTCTGTCTCTGTCTGCTGCACTCCCACTGCGTCACCTCATTCCTCAATCCTTGTTCAGCTGAACTTGTGTAAATTACAGTACAAAGTCTGGAGTGAAAAGGCAATTAGCAACCAGAACGAACACAAAATCTGAGACATTTTCACCCCTCTCCCTTTTCATTGGCTTAGCTCTATTTTTGATTGCAATTAGCTGAGTAAGCGTTAAGGAAAGGTCTAAATCATGAGTTAAAAAAAAACGTTCAAGCAAATAGTTAAAAACATAATTTTTTCACCAATTAGATTTTGTGTTTTAGGCTCTGCAGAGGATGACCTGATCCTGGAGGTGGTGATTATGATCGGTACAGTGTCGATGGATGACTCCTGTGCTGTCATGCTGGCCAAGTCTGGCATCATTCCAGCTCTGATCGAATTACTTAATGGTAAGTGTGCTGCTAGCATTTACATCTTTTTAATGTCACTGCACAAAAGCTTGAACAAACAGGGTTCTGAACCCTGCTTTTCATTATCGCCACTCAGAAAAATAAATTCCTGAGGAGAAGACAGTGCAGCTTTGACTGCAGCTTTTGTTTGGCAGCAAACGTATGGTACTTTGCGTGTCTGTAGCCACTCAAGTGCCAGGGTTCAGTCTACCATGCTTTGTCTCCCTAACATGATCTGATGGAACAAGTTTGGAAGAGTTTATTTAAACTAAACTAATATTAAATTAGAATAAATTAGAATAAATAAACACAGGATGCCTCTGTGGAATGTTGAGGGCTGCTTCTGGCTTTGTGAGGTGCTTGGAAAGTGACAGGGCTTTGAGGAACAGGAAGGCACCAGGCTCATGGCATGCATCACATTTGCTGGTTCTGCTCAATGTGAGCCCTCATTTCAATAAATCTCTGTTGACTGCTCTCTTTCTTACTATGAAACAAATCATTCTTTAAAAGACTGAGGAGGTGTTAAGGTGAAGGCCAAATTGTGCTTTGTGTTTTTGTTTACTAGTGGTTACACATAATGCAACATAAAACATATTATTTACTGTCTAGCACTCAATCAAGGAATTCTGTTCAGAAAAAAGTAAAAGTAAATCCTGGACAGGTCACATTCACTCACTGTTCACCCTGACATCAGTGATGGGGGCATTGCCTGAGCAAGTAGACTGTTGATATTTTTTTTCCCAGGGCAAATGCAGCTTTGATACAGAGTATGAAACAGGATAACATACAATATAGTATTGAATAAGAACACACACACAAACACACACACTCTCTCACACACATACAGACACATGCATTAGTGGTGAGCATAAATGCGTAACACCCTAATAACCTAAATATAGTAAAGCATAGACAAAAATTTGTTGAGTAGTAGAACAGCCATTACCAATTCTCAAATATGTTTTTAATATAATGTTCTATATTATGTGCTTTATTATCAATCTGTCAGGGTTTGAGGTAGCAGAAGACATATGCACAGCAGCCAGGGATCCAAGAGAATTATTTTATTTAAAACGAACTCAACCGAAATTACCCATGAAAACTTACATTAACTAAATTATTTTGTAGAACAGATCACAAATCCCATAAGAGGGAAAAGTAAGAAACCTGAACATAAATGAATTAACAATGTTGAACAAACAGCAACTAAACAAATATATTATTTCAATCTAATCACTCACAGTAAACAGAGTGAGAAGTAGACTATCGCTGCGACCAAGAACTAAACCAAAAGAAGGCATTATAAAAGGAGACTGAATGGGCTGCGGCAGGTGCAGAAACTTGGTTCCTGATCAGCAACCAAATCTTTAGATTTAGTATATTAAAGATGCCTTATTATGCCTTTATTTGAAGAATAAGGTCTTCAAAAATAATATTTATCATAATAATTGTCTTTTAAATGTTCTGATTGTTAGGTTCTGCAAATTGTGCTGCTTACCCCTGCTCCTTCCACTGCCACTCTTCATCAGAATAGTTGGAAAAGAGCCAGCTTTGTTTTTCTGTTGTTACATTTCCGCATTAAAGCAGGTCCATTCTACATTGAGTTGAGCTGCATTAGGAGTTATTTTGTGGGTTGTGCTGTAACAATGATCATCGGGTCATTTTGAACTGAATGAACATGAAAATGGAATTACACAAATACCTATGAACAAAAATTAATACAACTTCAGACATGTTTTTGATTAGGAAACAACATAAAAACCTGTCAGAAACATCAGAAAGCTCGATTTTACATTATATGGCAACTTTAATTAACAGAATTTGTTAGTGACTATGGATTTGGACACCAAGTACGTTTATAAGTATTAATAAGTTTATCAATCCAATAACAAAGCTGGCATTCGTTTACCTTATTTTATCCATCATGTGATTGATGCTTTGAGTTGGAGACTGGTTGGTTTGTTCTGAAGAGGCGTTGAAGTGTTCTGTCTGATGTTATTTGTAGTGTGTGCCCAGCTCTTTGCTGCAGCAGTATTCAGTTTCTACTCCCACAGAGTCTCTGGCCTCTACCATCTTTTTTTTCCGGAGGAATTTCTACCCCATGGGACAAGATCACTCTGTGCTGGATAAAAAATTGAAATTAAGGCTTTTATTAACATTAGGAGGGGGCAGCCTAAACCGCACGCTTTTCTATAGAAGCTTTCTCTATCATTTCAGAGGAAAGAAATATATTCTTTCCTAATGGCAGCGTCTCACGTAATGTCAACTCTCTTGAATTGGCACCATCCAAAAGGACTGCTCTTGCACTTCTCCACCATGTGTTTACTATTTTTACGTTTAACATGGAGTGCTATACTTATAATGAGAAAACTTATTTTTGTGTAAACATCATGGATTTTATGCTTCATACTCTTGAGCGATGTTTTCTATCTGTGTTACCAGCTCAACAAGAAGATGATGAGTTTGTGTGTCAGATCATCTACGTTTTCTACCAGATGGTCTTTCACCAGGCCACCAGGGATGTCATCATTAAAGACACTCGTATCCTTTTTGTTCGAAATCCTTTTGGGTGCCTTTGTAAAAGAGTGTTGACAATGGTGATAAAAATTCATTGTTGTTACACAATAACTCTTGTGATTGTTCACAAAGAAATGGATACGGTTAAAATGAAGTCTGTAAATTTTGATGAGCACTGGTAACTAAATGCATTTGCCCTTATATTGTCACATGTTGTATCAATGTTTTGTCAGAATTTTTTAGGTAAACATGTTGTTATTGATAAGATATGACATAATTTGTTAACACCATAT
This sequence comes from Danionella dracula, assembly GCA_900490495.1. Taxonomy (NCBI): domain Eukaryota; kingdom Metazoa; phylum Chordata; class Actinopteri; order Cypriniformes; family Danionidae; genus Danionella; species Danionella dracula. The sequence goes on from UELW01000100.1 coordinate 3,016,613, forward strand.
GTTAAGTGTTAAAACTCACAAAACAAAAACTTGAAAGGGTAAAATTTTGCAATGTTGTCTTTTCAGAGGTTTCCACCATGTCCTTGTGTTCGTTCCACATTAAATACATTTGTGAAGTTGACATTGACATTAGTGTTCTATATGCATTTTCTGGAAGCTTTATTGGCTCTGACCCTTATAGATCCTTCCATTAACATCTCGCTATCGCCCTCTAACCAATGAAGTTAAGCTAATCTGATGTCATGTCCAAGCAAACCTAAAAGTAAAAATAGGTTCTTGAAAATATACTTGGAGTACATGAGTTAGTACTGTGTCATTATTTAACAGCAGTGGTGTGTTATATTAATTCATTTTTATGCATGTCTTGGATCATCTCTGTTGTTTAATTTAATTAATTAATGTATTTATTCTTTTACCTTTTTTATCCAAGTTTTGAATTATATTTGCATTTTAGATAAGTACTTCAAATAAAATCAACCAAAGTACAACCTACTTTTAAAACTATAAATAACCCTGTATTCAAAAATAGGTCTTGCCCCTCCTTAATGACAGTTCAGAGGCTCCTGCATACCTCATTGACCTAATGCATGACAAAAATGTGGAGATCCGGCAGGTGTGTGACAACACTCTGGACATCATTGCTGTAAGTAACCAGCAGCATGCATGTACTGTATTTGCTCTCATGTGTGCGTATGAAGAATTGGTGTTCCCTCTTGATACCAGCCATGTGTGTTTTCAAAGTTGATAAAATCTCTGCAGTTAATGGCCACTTGCTGACATTAGATAGCATAATTGCGTGTACTCTCTGAGTGCCTGGATTGTTTAGGACGTGTTTCATTACCTTTATTAGCCAGGGCCGTGTGTGTTTGGTATCTGGTTTTCATCTCTGATGACAGAAAGTGCAAATGTGTTTTTGTACGTTAGACAACTAACAGATTTGACATTGACAGGAATATCAGGAAAGTTCTTTCAACAGATTTTTTATGAGGCAATCTTAGTTTTTTTAACTTTTATAAAGAAATGTTACTTTACTTCAAATAAATTAAATACAATTTGACTATTCAAAAAAGGTACATGAAAAACTACATTTACATTTATGCATTAGGCAGACACTTTTGTCCAAAGCGACTTACAGTAGGGGAGATACAATATGCAATTTGTTACACAGTTAAAGGCTATCTCAGGTTGCTCATAGTAGAAGTTGTATCAACTGATCAATAAACCATAGCAGGAAGAAAATAAAGACAGAGGAGAAAATTATTTTTTTATAGAGGTGTTCCCTGAAGAGAAGAGTTTTCAGTTGCTGTTTGAAAGCTGTTAGTGTTGCTGATTTACTGTGACAGTCACAGTAAAAAGAAATTGGTTAAAAAAACTTTCTGATGGTTCAGCCACATTCAAAACACAGAATTTACCTTGTCATGTGTTGAAGGCTTAGTCCCGGTACTGATATACTGTTCAATTATAGCTGTATAACGTATTGGGCAGTATCAATCGAGTGTTTGAGAAATTGGAAGTGTGACATGGGAAAATGGCAAAATGTGTGACTTGTTTTATTTTATTTATGGGAAAAATAGAAATATGAGTGGTTAGCGGGAAAGAGTGGTTAAATACAGTAATTTTCAGAATAAAGCTGTAGACTTGATAGCTGTCTACTATCAAACATCTACTATGTCCAAAGTGCGAATGATGCCTAAAATTACCAACCAATGTCTAATCTCTTCTTAAATTTCGGTTTTGGCCTCAGGGTTTGCAAAATGAGAGGATTCAGAAGATGAGCTTGAAGTGCCTAGAGTAGAGGTCTCAAACTCGATTCCTGGAGGGCCGCAGCCCTGAATGCTTTTGCTCAAGCCTTAACTGAACACACGTGTATTCACTGATTAAGCTTCTCTGAGTTTGGTTAAAGCTACTGGTGTGTCTCTTTAAAGTGAGTCGGAATAAAAACCTGCATTGTCTGCAGCTCTCCAGGAATTGGGTTTGAGACCCCTGATACTAGATGGTACCGGTACTGCTATTCTATTCAAATTGGATTATAATTTTATTATTTTTAAGTGTTTAAATTTTACTGAATAATTTAACAAATTAAACACATAATTCCTAAAAATTGTAAATGGTTATGGAAAAAAAATGTAAAAGAGCTCACAAAAAAGTTTTTTTAAAAATGAGAGTACGTGCGTGTGATCCCACAGCCCTCTGGCCCTGAGCTTCCACACCGCTTTGCACCGCTGTCCATATGATAAATGGACAGAGCAGAGAAAAGAGAAACAGAGCTTATTTACTCAGGTTCTGACACAGGGGGCTGGGTCTGATTAATCTGTATTTTGATTCAGCGGAGCAGGCGGCGGCAGGATGCCTCGGTGGGACGGAGACCTGGGGTCTTGAGCTTGAAGCTCCAGCAGAACTCTTTCTGCATCCTTTGTTTCCTTAAAGCACTAATGCTTCTCTCTTAAAACAAGCATTTTGTCCAGCACTAGCGTAAATTTCATGGGATATGTTAAGTAGGAGTGGAATAAAATAAATGAAGAGATTAAATTTAGGTTTTTTTTGTGTACTTAACCTGTAAGAACCAATTGTGGCACAGGTGTCTCCAGCCATTAATGGTTCTTCAATGTTCTGGAACTTTCCTTGCTTTTTTTCTTTTTGTCTTTTTATTTTTCCCACTCAAAAGTTTCTATTACGGAAAATAAGGTTGAGTTGTTATGAGTTAGCTTTATTAAATGAAATCTTGAACTGTAATTAAGCTGATTGGAGGGCAAATATGCTTACAATCTAAATGAAACGTTTGCTTCTTAAATTAATTATTTATTTTGTAGGGTCTTGTAGGGCTTGGCTTAAAAATGAATACCAATGAGTTGAAGGCTCATGTGTTCTGTCTTGAAAACAGTGCTAAAGGTTTTTTAACCATTCAAATAAATTTGTATATATGACTCCATAATTGATTGATAAAGGTTTTATCTTTTACAGAATTCTTGGTTATAACAAAATAAATTAGAATGTTAATTATTAATGATAATATTAAGTTTTAACCCACTCAATGACCTTTAATTTTACTTGCACTTAATGGTAATATTCTTATTGACGCTTAAAAGTGTTTCAGTAAAAGAACGACAGAAAAAGTTTCAAACATTTATTATCATTGATGTGTAGAAACAATGCTTATTGTCTACATTTCATTTGGAATTGATCATTCTAAAGAAAGGCGCTACAATTTCAGCTCTAAGGTTGCTACATGATAAGGGCCCTCTGTAGCTCTTCCTTCATGGGCCGTTTCAGAGTCAAAAAGGGTGAGACTTGTCTGGTCTGAAGAAGTTTTCAAAGGCGAATAGCAGTCTCCTCCCAGAGAGGTGTGACTTAACCAGAAATGCGAATCAGGAGAGCATTAGTCAAAGCTGTTGAGAAAAGATTCTACTTTTGGGATATACAATCATTGCACTAAACCCGCTAATATATTTCAAACAATAATAAACATAAACTGGTTAACAAAACATTATTTTATGAACATGATTAAACCAGCAAGAGGTGTGGGGGGCTTTAGGCCCTTTGATGCTGGAGATAAGGGGTTAAGAGAAGGCACCCCATTTATTATGTGAATGCTAAAGTCAACACCCCAGACCCAGGAGATCTCCTATAATTTCCAATCTTATAATTTCATTTTCACTACCCTTTTAAAACCCTTAATTATGTGTGGATTAACCATAATCCAAGAGATATAAAACCCTGATCTTTCACTTTAAAGGTTACCATCGCACGGCAGCCTGCGTATGTTGCAGAGTAATTGTAAAACAATCATATTGACTAGGCGGAACTATTGCCACGTAGGGAATATTGCCCACAATATTGAATGTGACTCTATTTCATTGTGTTCAAAACATTGAACCTTTGCTCCCAAAGCGATCAGAAATATCAATGTTGTCCTTGAATTGCCTGAGTTAAATTGTGAAAAAAGCTTGTAATATGTTCTTGCTCTGAAGTTGACAATTTATACATCCTACTCTTAATAAAATAAAAGAATCTTTTGATTACTCCGCTGGACATTATTTAAATTGTTACTGTTAAAATTGTTCATTTATTAACTTTTCCTTTAAACTACGAGAACCAATTCACTATTCTTTTTCCATTCTAGCAAAAGGAGCATTGACTATCATAATGTGCTTTTCAAAGTACATTTAGGTAAAAACATTGCGTATGTTAACCGATTTAAAAGTATGTTTTTTTTGCAAAGTAATAGTAACGGTACACTGCAATAAATGCACTCTTGGAACAAGAAAAAAAAAGCCTCAAATAAAGTTAAACTCTTCCTATATCAAGCAACACAATCTGCCAATGGAGTAAGCAAATTTGACTTGGCAAGAATTCTTAAAATTAGAAAAAACTTCTAGCTGATAAAAATAGACAAAAACTCTCAAAACAAGACTTTACAAGTTGTAAAACTGCACTGAAACTAGAATATTTCAACTTGTATCTAGTCTCTAGTGGTCTTAAAACTAGGCAATCTGTCTTAAAACTAGGATGCTTTCTCTTTCATTTAAGACTAACTTAGAAAATTTAGTATTAAAATAAGTATATATGAACTTAAATTAAGAAAGTTTGTGCGTAATTTTAGTTCTTAAAGTATAATATAGGTTCTTAAAACTAGAAATTCTAGCTTAAAAATTACATTTTAATTAATTATATTATATATTATTTAGGCCTATTGATGCATTTTTAGATAGTACAGTTCAGAGAGGAAGAACACTTAGTAGAGATCAAAAATTCTTGTTTTAAGATTCTTGTTTTAAGATCAATGGCAAAATCGGCAACTTGTTTTACATAGTTTCTTAATTCAAGAAAATAAATGACCAGAATAAGAATCTTTTTCTCCTCAAGAAAATAAGTGTTATTTTCTCAAAATAAGCTAAGTGATCTATACCCAAAAAGAAGATTGTTCGTAAAATAAGAAAATCAAGATTTTGAATCTATTTTGAAGCATTTTCAGCTTTGCTTAGAATTCATTTTTTGCAGTGTACAGTATTTGTATGTTCACATTCAATCAGTGCCCCCTCATTTACTGTATTCAGAACGAGGCTTGATAATTCATTGTGACAAACTTGATATGATTGGCAAACCATTCCAATAACACCATTTCTACATCTCATCAAAAGTGCAGGTCTGGCAGAAAGCAAATATCTGTGGCTGACGTGTGTTGTGTGTGGCACTCCACCCACCCAGACTGTGGGCTCAGTGCCTTTAATCACTGACCACATTGGATTAAACCAGAACTCTGGTTCTTGGCAATGAGAGAAACCCTGGCCAGACAGAAGAGCTCATTGTGGGATGAAGTATATGCTGCGGAGGTTTGACTGTGTACAGTCACTCAGACATCTTTCAGAGTTCAAGAGATGCTGGCTCAGAGATACAGAGTTCCTATTCTGGATTGACGCATGATAAATATGAATTTGCATATCTGTGTGGTCTAATTTGGGTCAGAGAAGTGTAACACATCTTGGGTATGTTTGTGTATGTTCTGTGAAGGAGTATGATGAGGAGTGGGGGAAGAAGATCCAGAGTGAGAAGTTTCGCTGGCATAACTCGCAGTGGCTGGAGATGGTGGAGAGCAGACAGATGGAGGACACAGAGCCCTTCCTGTATGAAGACGACACAGACGGCCTTGAGCAGCCTGATCTCTTCTATAGCACTGGTTAGAAAACACTAAGAAAATTATACATTTTTTTTTTATATATAAAGTATTTTCACTAATATGTTCCATAAGCATTTCTTTATCAGGGATTCTACAATTTTACTAAAAAAAAAAAACTATAAGCTAAAAAAAATAAATTAAAAAAAATACCAGTTTAGGTTTGCCATAGTCTGAGAAAATGGGCCTAAATTTTAAAAGTCATGATTAGGGTTGCCAGAGTTTGAGAAAAGGCTCATATACAATGATTGTTAGGGTTGCCAGATTTTGAGAAAAAAAATAATGAGGAAATTGACTTTTACAGATGAACTGCAAGTATTGTAGTATGGAACGATACAAGTAAATTCATTTTCAAACATAATATGTATAATGAAAATGCGTTTATGTAATTAAATTAGCTTTTCCCCATGTGTGATAAGTTTGTTATCATATACTTACCATTTACAACTATAAATGTAAATTGCATACAACTTTTAATGCTTTAAAAGTTTCAAAGTTAAATTGAAAATGCATTCCCAAAATAGAATGATGTGTAACATGTTCATGCAGAAATAGTAGTAAATGAGCATTTAAATGTTTTTTGTCCAATGCATCTAGACTCACGGTTAGGAAACGCGAGATTGCATTTTCATCATGAGACCGTGCGATATGTGTCACAAACTTCAATCAGAGAATGGATTCTGGATGACCAAGATTACACACGCAATGGGAAAAAGCTCATTTGATTACAGCAACACATTTTAATTTTACAGTTTCATATTACATTTCAAATTGAACTTCACTACTCACATGCTTCAATATTGTAGACAGTGAAAACCAAAAAACATTTGAAAGAGTCAAATTAAAAAAAGCCAATAGCAACTTGAATGAAATCACATTAAACAAACTGACAGACAAGGAAAGTTAAAATCCACCATCAGTGTTTTGCTTGAGAATTTTGATGCTTTGTTTTGGCTTGATGCTGCAGCGAGTTGGTGTCATCAAAGGCTGGTCATAGCGAGAGGTTGTCAGGAAGACAAATGAGGAGAACTGCTACATGGAAGTGGCTCTGTTGGCTCGCTGTCTCATGTATTTGTTTGCTCTCTGCTCTGTGTGTGTCCAGACGGTATGATTCCCCCTGAGCCAGGCCTCAGTCCAGACTTCTACAGCCAGTTCCACGCTCAGAATGGAGACTTTAACCTTTGGTGAGTACTTTCTTTTAACAAAAAAAGAGAAGCTATTGACAATCAAGCTGCCTAAACACATTTTCGCTGTTCTCAAACAGTTTTAACTAGTCAAATGTCCAATTTATAATATTTTATATTTCACTTTATAGTAGGTAAAGGCTGGGTATAGATTAATATTTGCTAAGAAGATTAGTCACACGAGTAATGTTTTTTGACTACATTGTGAGTAAATGCTTTTTTTTGATGAATAAATTAATATTAAGTCTTTACTCTTCATTGTTTCAGGAAACATGATGTTTAAATGGTATCTGAATGTGAATCTTTATTTGTAATGAAAGTAATTTGTGCAAGAAGTCATCATATATGAAGTTGGAAGCTCTACACACAAATGAATCCATGTGCACAATTGAATTAGTTTTGTTTTGCTAATGAAAATCCATTTATCTTAAGGTAGTATTGACTGTATATGACATGTCTAAGCGTGGCATCATCTAAAAGTTTTAAAAGAAAGCAAATGAGCCTCAGAGTTCGGGTAATCAGACACAAGACCACTGGGTGGTAAAAAAAAAACAGGCAAAAATTCCCAATTTAATTGGTTGGTCTTGTGAGTGGCTTTCACTCGAGTCGCCTCGCTCATTAATTATGCAAACCTTTAAATGTTAATATAACTTAAACAAATGAGTAAATCACTCACCTTAGAGTTGTCCTAAAGGTCTAAAGCACTAAACTAAAGCTATAGAACTAAAGCGATATGCATCAAAACAGGGTTTTTTTAGCATTAAGGGTGTGTTTTTTAACATTGCAGACAATGGGAACCTGCTCACTGGAGTCAGACTCTAGTGGTCAGAAAATGAACTGCAGTGTCAGTCACTGCCTGTTACTTATTGAGAGGTGTCCTCTGTGTAATAGCAGATGACTGTATCTTGTAGTGCCGACAGTGACCCTGATGTCTAGGCTGCGTTCCATTTCTCGCAATAGTCACTACTCCTTAGCTTCCCTTCAAGATAAGTGTTAGAGGGAAGGGCTGAATTGTTTATGAACTAGCTTTTTGTGATTTAATGACTTTCTGACCTTTAACCCAACATACAATTATATTTTTGGTGAATTTAAAACTCTTAAAAGTTTCATAATTTATTTACTTTTGTGTGCGTCACAATTGTGGCTATCAACACATAAACATGGGTTATAAATGTGGGGAAATTTCACATAATTTAGTTTTTTTTGTGTTTGATGATTAAATTTTACCCACACATCTATCGGAGGAAATTTAATGCAGAAAAGGTCTTGCGTATAAATCAGGTTTTGTGAGTTGTAAAATTAATTTGTACTTGTATAAGAGTGTTTGAGTCAGCTATTTCTCACAAACTCGCTGTTACAAAGACAGAACAAATTTTCAAGTACAACTCTTATCGTACCCCTTTGTGGACTGAGGGCTGTTCATTTGTCAAACTCATTCTGCAGATGCAAATACCTGTGAATATTTTTGCAATTTTCTCCAGTGAACGTGAACTGAAAATTCCACACATGTTTCAGCCTCAGCTGTAAAGATTGTGACTGATGAAAGATGACAGCCAATCAGTGAACAGCCCCCCCCCCCAAAAAAAAAACTAAAGGTTATCTAATATCAGTTTTAAGAGTTCTAAGAAAGAAACTAAGATACTCTAAATACCTTTTTTTTTGTATGAACCTCACCTACAGGTGACAGATCTGGTTTAAATTGATAGCTGCTCACTCATGACTGACTGGTCTCTCCTATTTGCCAATGTATTTTTTGTAAATTTGTAACTAAACTACCTGAAAGCAACCTTATTAAATGATATTATGATTAAGAAGAAAACTATAATAAAATAGAACAGTCATTTTCGTCAATGGATAAAAATAAACTAAAACTGTGAATGACTGAAACCTGTGTGCAACAAAGGAAAAACCAAATACAAATTACAAAGATCAACAAAATGAAGAAACAAAAATATTGAATGCTCCTTTTGCAAGTCTTAGTAATAGTGTTGGTATTGTTTTAGGTGATGCATGCAATATAGCTATAGGTCAGATTGTCTCGTGAGATTAAGATTGTGAAAAAACACCAAACGTAATCTGTAAAATCAATAAAATCGAAGGCTATGCGGAAAAACTGTCAGAGTAGCTGGAAGAAAATGATGAAGTACTATATGTGTATAATCTGATTTAAACTTTTTATGCCAACTAAATCCGAATACGTTATTTATAAAACACTGTTCACAAAAAACACTGACCCAAGACAATCAACCCATTGCTATTAAAAACCCCTTTTAAAGACATTTCGCTAATTTCAGGGCTTGTAATAAAGCAGTTTTGAAAAATGAGGTAAACTTTTTTTTTAAATAATTTACACAATATGATATCCTCTATTCAAAACTGTAACCTTATAAACTTCTGTTTTGAGCTGACATTGGCGTACTTATAAAACTACCTTTCATGTCAAATGCAGCCAAATATTTATTTCTTATTCCAAATACACAAATCGTAAACGAACAGATGAAATATCAGTTAAGCTCTCCGTCCGCTCTGGTGCTTACTCTGATATGAATTACACCCTTGTGATTGATATTCAGCTCTGATGGTGCATACTACCTCTGCAGTGTAAACTACTGCTAATCCAGTGTTTATTGAGCGGGGGTTGCTGTGCACAGAGAATGCACAGGGATGTGGCTTTGTTTAGGCTGGGGGTAGATTCAGGCGTGCTGTGGAGTGACGGCCGAGGCGTTGAGTGCCGCCGGGCTGTCATGTGGGTGAGGATGGAGGTGGGATCCAGATGGAGGAGCCGGTTCTACTGCGGCTCTTTGTAAAGCGATACATGTCAAATATACACTCAGGGCTGGAGGGGCAACCCCTGGGTCCTGGGATGAATGCTTTAATTTGAGTGGGCAGCTCTGAGTGACAGAGGTTAGCATAATAATCAAACAGAGGCTCGGTCTTTACTTAAGACACTTGTGAAACCATGTGTGTGAATGCAGGGGTGTTTTTTTTTTAAGGTTTGAGCTCATATCGGATTTGTCAGGTTTTGTTAAAATCAATTTATGTAAAATTAGAATTTTAAAAACTATGCTTAATTACTTAGTCAAACATGTGAATCACACAAATGTTCTTATCCTCTAAAGACACACAGTTCTTATTCGTTTGAATAGAAAATATTCAGCTAAACAATATGACTAGGAGTTTACTTGATCGCTATTAAAAACAGACAACCTTTGACTCAAATACATCCTGCCTCAAATGCTTTTGGTTTTTGAAATAGTGCCCTGTGTTTCTGGCACATCTCTCTCAGGATGTGTTGGCTTGATTTGACCTTTCCTCCATTCCCTACACCCAACTTTTCACTTTTAAGTGGGGTTCAGATGCAGAGACTGGTCACTCTTTTGCTATCAGAACCTCTGCTGACCAATGGTTCAAGAATGCTGGAGGTTTTTCTCTTCATTATCCTGATCAAGTGTGAACTTAGCAAGAATTTCAATGACAGTCCAAACTTGTGACTGATAGTAAAATGTATGAAAAGACAGAAGCCAGTTGTGTAGTGAACCACACCATTTCAGTTTAAGACTAAATTGATCTAAATCTGTCAAATATATTTAAAGCAGATAAAAATGTACCTTAACAAGCACACAGGTATTAAGTGATTTATACTGAATCTTTTTGAAAGGTTTGTACAAGTTTTACAGCATTTTTCTTCCAAATGCCAACTTCAGGATATGCTTTTGAAACTAGTGTGAAGCAATTCAAGAGCGGACCACTTGAGGCTCCTATCAGCTGGTGCATCTCCTGTACAAGGTCCCAAGGTTTTGTCTGATAAAACATATTTTGAAACCCTGGCTTGAACAGGTTTTCATTCACATCACTGATTATGAGCCGAATTGTGTAATTATAAGGAATTCTTGAATTTTATGTTTATTTTTGAGGTTTAAAAAGTTGTGTAGAAGTTTAGAATGAGATGCTTGAAAAGACTTGATGTTTCATATTATTAAGAATGCAATGCTATAAACTTGAGTCAGAGTTTCATTTAAAGGAGACCTCAGATGCCAACATTTCGTAATGCAAGTTTAGTGAAAGCAATATTAATATTACAGATTTGTTTTTATAAATATGCGATATATAATATTCTTCATGATGAATGCTCAGCTGTAGGTTCCTGAAATGTAAGAGTTATGAATACTATTCGTGACAAAAAGTTTGCCAATGCTATTAGGATTGCTAATGTGAGATCAATTATGTAGATTTTTATGGTAATTTAATTAATACATTTAATTGTTCTGGAGTTGGGGCTGGATCATGTAGAGTTGGTATAGATCCAAGTTTCTGTCTCAACTTCATTACAAATCCTGTTTAGGACTGAATTACATTTAAAAAGCGGTCTGGAACAAAATGTCTTGATCAAACATACCTGTTATGGTCAATCTGACTGTGCATTTCCTCCATAAAAAAGTTAGCCGCTCAGTCCTTAAATGTTCCTTTGATGGCAGTAGATGAGCAGAGTTGTGTGCTGCTTTACACCGCTAAACATCACAGACCTTCGAAACCAGGGTTACTCATGAACAAAATTGAGATCTATTGTGTTTAATGTGATGAGAGTTTATGGTAATTTTTAAGAGCTTATTTGACGTAATTTGCTATAAGTTTCACACTGGCTTGTTCTCAGAGGATGTAAAGCACATGTTGATATTAAAATAAAAGCCTTTAAAAGACTTTCATCTTTTTAAGGGCGGTTCGCACAGACATTAGTGAGCCACATTCTGTTCAAACTGGAAAGTTTTGATTTTCATCTGAGGTCTACTTTATGCTCATTTTAAGAGGAAATTGTAATTGAGTAAACAAACTAAGTATACCAATTAGATTATTTTTTACAGTGTGTAAGTCATTTTGTAATATGCAATCTATGTGGGTTTGGTAGAAATAAGGAAATGGTAGACTTTGTCCACTTTTATGTTCCAAACCCTTCACCAGAAACCTGCAGATGACTTCACACATATGGTTTAATACAGTCTATGCTTTAAAACAAGCTCTTTCTGATTTGTTCATATTCCCATATTCCATCAAAAGTACTATATTAGATATTTAATTTATTACTCAACCTAAGGAGACGCCTGTAGGTTTACCGGGTTATTACAAGACCCCTTTCATTGCATAGATAATAAAATATTTACTATTAATTGCCATCCGTTTTCGATCAGAGACAGGATGATGCAAAAAAGAAATCCAATTGTTATTTTCTCTCATATTAATCCCAATTAATATTCAGCTTTCAAATTATTTTTCCAAAATGCTCTCTCTCATTGGAGCAAGCACAAATGTTTAATTCTCTTGAATTTTGTGTAAAACAAAGAGGAACACATGCTTTTTTTTATCGTGTAACTGGCTCTTTAAAGATCCTCACATGACCGTTTGAATCATCATACACTGTTTTAATGTTTTGGTTGTGAGACCTTTGAGCTAGAGAATGAATGAAGACAGATGATCTGCTGGCTCCTGCTCAGACTGCCCAGCGATGCACATTGTCCACAGATGCTTCTCTGATGTCCCTGAGGAGAAGAGTTCAGTGCGTGTTCGTATGTCTCTTTGAGGCTGACAAATCTCCTTCTAGTCAAGCCGTGCGACTCTGAGTTTTCCCTAAAGCCTCGGGGAGCTTGGATGTGAACACTGGAGGCAAATAGAAAACAGGCATTAGGAGCAATCAGGCAAAGGAAGCAGGGGGGCGAGAGGGCGCTGTTGATTTGACACAGCGTAGGTAGGCCGTGTAACTAGAGAAGTGACAGGAACATGAGATCAAAGCATGCGCTGAAGAACAACTTTGGGAAAAAAGAGAGTCGTTCTTTAATAAAAGAGCCGAGAGCCATTTCCTGTGCAAAATCACTCTTCTGAGCTCTGAAACTATGCCTGGTTAAAAGGGACCGTTTTTACGAGCACTAGTGACTGCTTTCCACCCTTCAGAATGTAAAGGCCAACCTAGCTCCCCATGAGCTGTCAGTATTACCTTCTTTCAACTTTTATTGGGCTCATTTTAAGTCCCTTGCAGGGACACATTTCAGTATCTTCAGCATGGGAAAGATATGGGTATTTACCTTTCTTGTTTCCCTAATCTAAAGAGAGTGACATTTTAATGAGTTGAACACTGTGCCTGCCGACACAAAAAGTATATTTTATGTATTTCACTAAATAGAATTCCCTGTTTCGTTATTAGCAGCATCAAATTGGGTCTCTAGCATCCTCAGATCCTATTTGTCTGATTTCACCACTTTGATCTCATTGGGTTGAGTAATGTCTTGAAATATCTCCTTGAAACAATATGAAAAAATAATTACATTTTAACTTGATTATTAAAGCTAAATATTATTTTTTCTTGAAAAAAAAAAGGGTATGTCATTTGAGGTCATGGGCCAATTAGGGACTATTATTTGAATGTTATTTTAAGTCCCAGATCTCAAAGAAACTCAAATAAAACTACTTCAGGATAATGTTCATAAACTAATAATCTTTGTGTTTAGTAATAAAATGGTAGAAACGGCCTATCAAAAGTTTTTCATTCTGAGCAAAACTGTTTGACGTTTAACTTTGTTGCATTTCTTTAAGAATATATACATTTCAGAATTTGTGTGATAAAATAAATTGCTTGTAACTGAATTTTACAACAAAATAGACCACAATTGTATTCCTAAACCTGAGTAAAAATGTCAGGAAGCATCTTGCTTTAGTGTGTTTAGTTGAACTGTTATTATACTTAATTTTTGTTAGAGTAGGTAAAAACTGATTAAAATAATTGTCTAATAAAAAATGACAGAATGAAAGTTTGACAAATGAAAATCTCAACTCATTTTCAGAATAATCCGGGACTATAAAATTTAATACAATTTTAATTAAAAATAAAGACTATGTGTAAAATATTACAATGCAATTCTCCCATACAATTAGACCAATGTTAACAACATATTATTGAAAATAATGTCACTGGCCCTTTAATAAAAGTGACAGCAGACCTGTGTTATCATTTTGCTCTCTTCAAGTTTCAGACCAAACAATCAAATTTTTGACACAAAGGGGCCAAATTTTTCAGATTAAGAGTGTGTGGCTAACTGTTTCTCACTTTTACAAATGTTTATTTGAATGATCCCACTCGAGATCACATTGTCCTGCCTGCGGCCCCTGCTCTAATGTGAGTTTGAGACCCTGGCTATAGAATGACTTAAGGGTGATTACAGTTTGATTAACGAAGTCAAATTTTTTCCCTATCAGTTCAAGGTGTCAGTTTTGGTCATTAATATAATCTCTCCTTTATTAATGATGTGATAAAACCAGGTTGAGCTTGAACTGAACTCTAATATCTTTCGGTTATAAATTTGAAGTGCTGTTAAGGCATTTCTTCCTCCGCACTTGATTTAACCTCTCTTTCTTCAGAACTGTACGTCTCAATAAACAACACGCTTCCACAGAAAAGGTGAATCAAGGTGGAAAAAGCATAGTAAGAGGGGTGTGCAGGGTTTTCACAGGGTCTAAAAGGTCTAACATTTAAAAGAGCAAGTTTTAGTCTTAAACTCACTGTTATGTGTACATGTTACATGTAAAGCTCATCTGATATGATTTTGTTGTTGTTGCTTTGATGTTCCCAGAGATTTGAGAAAATGCTCCTAAATCCTAAAAAAAAAAAACATTTTATTTGAGAAAAACATTTTGTTTGTGAAAACTTTCATAAATCCTCAAAAACATAAAAGCGATGGTTAGGTTTACAAACTCTGTTTTTGAAGCATACTGTTGAAATGTATGTTTTTTGAAGTTATGATATAGATCTCAAATTATATTCTTAATGACAAATGTAAGATTTTTAAGACCATCATGAAACCTGCAGAAAACCTGACTATAGTAGAGTAGAGGTCAGATAAGGGTCAAACATCATGAAATATTCAGAACTTGAAAGTTGGTTATTGTTATATATTATCCTGATGTGATATAAAACATGCACTATTTAAAGATATATTGAATTGTTTAATTTGTCATATGCTTGCATGTTAAGAAAGGCTGGTGTGTATCAAGATTAACGTTTGTGTTATTCTAAACTACATCAATGTTCTGCATTTCACAATTTTTTTCTCCCAACTACTATATTTTTCAATGTGTTCATTTAATCTTTTTATTTCAGTATATGATTATTTAAAAAAATGTGTGAATGTGTGTGTGAATGTTTCCCAGCGATGGGTTGCGGCTGTGAAGGGCATCCGCTGCGTAAAAACAAAATGCCAGAGAGTTGGAGGTTCATTCCGCTGTGGCGACCCCGAAAGGGAATAAAGCCGACATGAAGATGAATGAATGAATGAATTATTTAAAAAGACCAGCAGGTTAAATGCTTTTTTTTTAGCTTAAAACTATACACTTTAATCAACAACCCAATTTATTAAATCAATACTGAATAATAGAGTTAAGGTTGAATTACATATGCATGAAACCCAAAAGGAAACATTTGCTCTGTATCTGAATCTAAAATCAAGACTTACAGCATTTGGACTTTTCCAGGTGTAAATGGTAAGAAAGTAGGCCCTCTAGTGTCCCTTAAAGAAAGGATCAGATTTAAGTCTGTCTTTCTCCCTCTCAGTAATGGATCAGACGGTCGTCCTGTTACAGCATACGGCTTCCGTCCAGACGAGCCTTTCTTCCATGGCTTCAACTCCAGCAGATAGAGGACCTCAACACAGGACAGCACTCGAGAATAAACTCCTCTTCAGTCATTCACAAGGAGAGCTACATTCTAATGCCACTCCTAAATATTCTATAAACGATGCATATTATTTATGAAAGGTTAAACAAAGTGGTGTCAGTTGTTGAATCAGTTGGGTGACACAAACAGGGTAAAGGGTGATGTCTTGCATGATTCACCAACGACATGTGATTGAAATCGGAATGACTGATTTTTAGAATAGTCTTAATGCGTTTCATGTTTTTGTTTTTAATAGAGTGTAATGTTGAAGTATGGTTGGTGAAATGCACTAATCATGTTCTTGTCTTGTTCATCCCAGAGTGACCGGATGAGAGGCTAAACGTTTCAGTATAATGCCTAAAAACATATGCATCTTTATGAACATACAGTCTTTGGAAAACCTCTTGCACTAAATGTCTGTCTGTCTGTCTTGAATGGGAACTATTTATGAAAGAGAAAGCTAATCTGGTCAGTATTATTCACCGAGCCTATGGTGCTTTCTCTACTGTTATGGTCACTTTTGTTTGTACGGTTCAGGTCGAGATGTAGCATGTCTTTAGTTTGATCAGCAGGTCAGAGGTCATGGATGTGATTGAGAGAGCGAAAGGATTTAACTTTAGGGCTGTTTGGAGTTGGGACTAAGGGACTGATGGGTTCATTCTCTCTGAGCTGCAGCTAACTGTATTCTTATTTTAAATTACTGTGACTGTGTTACTGTAAATTCAGGACCACTTTATGATTTCAGACCTAAACTGTGCCTCCTGACATGCTGGTCTTTGCTGCTAGAAAATCTTTTGAGCTGACAATTATGTGTATCATCCTTTACTGAAAAATAAACTATATGTAGTTGAACAGACTCTTTGTTTTATTAGAGTGGGTGTACAAAAGGATTTATGGAATTTCACTATCATACAAACTATTATTTTATTATACTATACTATTATACATAATTAGCTATTCCTTATCAGCTGCTATAGAACTGAAAAAAAAGTATTTCTCTATTCTGCTCAGCATAAAGCTGTGAAAAAATTGACAATAGAAAAAAATAGTTACTGAAAATATGTTTTAAAATATAAAGATAATACCACCGTAATAGAACTAAACTACATTTAAAATTGTATTCACACACTGCTTATAGGTCAAATAAATAGGTGAGTCTTCATATAATTAAAAATGTGTTAACTGCAATCAAGTTTTTCTGTGATGTTATTAAGAAGCAAGAATCTGATTCAGTGAAAGAGTAGAGCTGAAAGAGCCACACTGATTTTAGTTCAGTTAGTCAAATTGAAGAGTAGCTGACCAGCTGTATGCTGGACTAGGCAAATAACTCCAAAAAGTCATGTATGGGCACTTAATGACCACTTCAGCCATTTTCCTACAAAACAATTCTGGAAATCAAAAACAAGACAAATGGGAAGATTTTGTAGACCTTGGCTACAAGCTAACGCTCCCCAACACAGAAAGCCTCATCCTAGTGAAAGGACAAATCTTAGGATAAGTAAATAGACCATGTACATCTTATAAGGAATGGGGAATAAAAAAGTTTATTTCAAGCAAAAAAAAAAATCAGCATGGAAGAACAAAGCCATTTGATGTCAAACTTACAAACAAGTCATCGACTTGGGGTGAATTTTCTCAGAGACAGTTGATAACGAGCCTGGAGGAAGAGTTCACATATGTAACATTTTTTCCTTGTGTGTGGCAGCGCATCCATGTATGCAGTCATCATTGAAGATTTGTTCACACCTGCTTCGAAGAGCAGAGTGTTCAAACAGGGCTTCTTTGTAAATTAAATTTTCGTAATGATTATGTAAACCATTGGCCAATCCGAGCACAGCAACTGAGCCTAATAAACCATCAAGGTACATTTCTACTAAAACCTGACTTTCTGAAAATGGGACAAAAATACAGATAAAATGACTGTGTTTTTAATTTAAAGTACATTGTTTATAGACCTCCATTAACATAAACAACTTTAACAATGTAAATGCCACATGCCAGATTGTACCTTCTGGAGGCTTGTTTTGAAACTAAAGTTTGAAACCCTTCCAGTAGAGTATACCGAGTACCAGAGTCTCTTTCCAGCTAGACTTAGATCTGTAACAATTCAAAGATACTTCAGGATCGTCCCGGTTTTGAAAATACCTAGTGTAGGTTTAGAAGATTTGTCAGTTTTTACTCATCTTAGATTGAAAACAATTGAAAAATTCAGAAAACACTCCAGCAAAAAGGAAAACAAATAAACAATTTAGAAAAGAAAATTACAAATTTAACTTTTTCTGTAAGTTTTTGCTAGAAATATGACAAATGGAATCTTTCTTTTCATTTTTTTGCATGACCTTCAGAATTTTGGAGTAGCGTTGTATTGCACACTGCAAAAGCAGTTTGTGTGAAGCGATTGAAATGACTGACAGAAGTCTCGTCCAATCAGCACCAAGGTAAATGGTACAATCCCTTTTTTGTTTTGGCCAAAATGTCATGTTTTCTAAATTGTTCATTTGTTTGTCAATTTGTAGTTGTGTTTTTTCACTTGTATTTTGCTTTTATAATTGTGAATCGTTTTTCACCTCTCAACCACACGACACCTCTCTGTATGTGCAATAATCTTAAATAAAAGCATTTAAGATACTAGAGACTAATATACTTTATATAGTACGAAGTTTACTCATGCACTTGTGACGTAAAAGGTGACCTTACCAATCTTTAGAATTTACCCTTTAGAGTGTATAAAATTAAAAACTAAATTGTTAGAAAAAGTGTTCAAAAGCATTTTTTACCAACTCCTTCCAAATCCTTCATTGGTTTACAAAAGAATATATGAAGTAGATTTGACAGATTTCCTCATCTGCTAATTTAAACTCGAGATCTTGTCACTATTGTTTGAATGATTTTATAACCCAGAATGATTTTCATCACAGGATGTGATTGCATCTTGGACCTCGATAACCTCCATAAGCAGATCTCGGATGCCCTGAATACTGTCTGAGCTTTTTTCTGTCGGAGCTAATGTTAGTGCAACAGTGTCCTCTTTAGGAGCATCAGAGGCAGAGTTTAGAGGAGGAACTGCAGACTCGTCCTCTAGAGGAACAGCTTGAACTTCATCATTCTTCACATCACTGAAAGACTCCAGTCCACTTGTCTTAGTGTCTTCAGCACACACATCAGGTGTGATACAGTCCTCTTTGGTGTTAGACTGAAGAAAAGCTCGATCACACTTACTATCTCCAGAGTCATTAACAAGAGCAATTGCAATTTCAGCAGTGTTTGCGTCGAGACAAACCGCTTGGTCTTCAGAGAGAGAAGACTCTGCACCCTCCTCTACTTCAGAAGATGCTACTGGGACAGTGTCAGGTTTGGTAGAGGAATCATCAGTGTCTGCAGAAGCAGGTGATGAGTTCGCTGATGTTGCTGAACCTTCAGCAGCGACCTCTTCTGTAATCCTCCCATCTGGAATGAAGGAGCTGACCAGGCTGATGATGCAATCCTTATCTGTTACTGAAAGCTGTACCTGAGGGGGGCTGGAGGGGGCAGAGCGAGGGGGTGTGCGGCTGTCTGACAGACTTCCCTGACTTACACAATCCAGATCAGTGCTGTCTGCAAACAGGTTGTTTTTCTTCAGACTCGCTGCTTCCTTCACCACTGCACAGTAAACACACAGTTATTGCTTTGACGTCACTCGTCCTGAACTCTGTGTATTAGATCCTATTAAGACGAAAAGTTTTTACCTTTATTGACTTCATTGTCCAGAAGGCTGAGCAGGATGTCCTCGTAGACATTCTCCACTTGAATAAAATTTGTGTAGTCAGCGAAGATGAACTGCTCGAAATTCTGAAGCTCCTGTGAGAAAAAGAAACTGCATCAGTGATTAAAATGCTTTGTAAAATGAAATACAGTTACAAAGTGCTTCAGCAGAAATGCTACATTGTATTAAAAACTTGTTCAACTTACAAATAAAATACTGGATTTTTATATATAACGCTGTTTTGCAAAAATGACTATATATACTACATGTGTTTTTACATGTAATAATTGCTTATTGTGTGTCAATAAATGGTACAGTTACCAAGGACATATCATTAAATTAATGATTTAATTTTAACAGACAAAAAACTTTGCAGGCGTCACGGTGGTGCAGTGGGTAGCATGGTCGTCTCACAGCAAGAAGGTCGCTGGTTCTAGGCTCGGCTGGGGCAGGTGGCATTTCTGTGTGGAGTTTGCATGTTCTCCTCGTGATCGCGTGGGTTTTCTCCCACAAGTCCAAAGACATGCGGAATAAGTGAATTGAATAAGAACGATTGCCCATAGTGTTAAAGTGTGAATGTGTGTGTGAATGTTTCCCAGCGATGGGTTGCGGCAGGGAAGGGCATCCGCTGCGTAAAACATATGCCAGAGAGTTGGCGGTTCATTCCGCTGTGGCGACCCCGAAAGGGAATAAAGCCGACATGAAGATGGATGGATGGAAAAAACTTTGCATTTTAATTGGAGATGTTATGTATATCCTACTGTAATGACCGTGGGTGGAGATCGTCTTAATATAACAGCTTTCTTGTAGAGTTAGCAGCACAGTATCAAACACTTAAACATGAACTCACACGCATGCCCTAATGTCATCCATCCACAATTCCCATCAATTATGTTAAAATTATTTTTAAGAACAAACATTTATATGTAAAATGAACAAAACATTTCTAAGGAGAATTTCTCAGGGTTTTTTTGTACCAATCTATGTATTTTTAACAAATTAATTTGATCACAATCAAATAATGTTGTTATAAATATAACAAAACATTTATGCTAAACAGTTTACAAAATGGAGCGTCACGGTGGCGCAGTGGGTAGCACGGTCGTCTCACAGCAAGAAGGTCGCTGGTTCTAGGCTCGGCTGGGGCAGGTGGCATTTCTGTGTGGAGTTTGCATGTTCTCCCCGTGATCGCGTGGGTTTTCTCCGGGTGCTCCGGTTTCCCCACTAGTCCAAAGACATGCAGAATAAGTGAATTGAATAAGAACAATTGCCCATAGTGTTAAAGTGTGAATGTGTGTGTGAATGTTTCCCAGCGATGGGTTGCGGCAGGGAAGGGCATCCGCTGCGTAAAACATATGCCAGTGAGTTGGCGGTTCATTCCGCTGTGGCGACCCCGAAAGGGAATAAAAGCCGACATGAAGATGAAGTTTACAAAATGTTACTGTGATTTAACCAATATATATATGTTTTTAAATTTACAATACTTTTTTGTAAGAATTTTAAATGGTTTTACTGTAAATATCACATTAATTAATTTACAGTGTAGTTTTACTAAATGTATTACACTGATGCATATTGTATAGTAAATTTGTTTAAAAATCAGCTTTTTGGTCCATAATGCTATTTTTAAACATTAATGGATTTTTCTACGTCAATACAGGACTCCCAAAACAGTTATTTCAACAGTTTGAGAAAGTTTTAAACTGGGCCCTGGTCCTATTCCAGATCAACTTGTTTTTACCACCTCCTAGAGGCTGTAAACAGTAACCCACCTACAAAAACCTACCTTCAATGTGATTAATGAATGTTACATGGATCAAACTTGAATGTAATTGATCAATCCATTGGCTTTAATTGCTTACTTCCTCCTTGATAAGGTTATCTCCAGTCCATATTTAGTACAAGATGACGTTAAACCTGAAGAGTACTTTAAAAAAATTAAAAAGATCTGGTTTGAAAAAATATTTTGCCTATCAGCAGCAAAAAAGGTATGTTTGTGAAGTTGAAATGGAGATCTCAGATCACAGGGAGGCAAAAACTAAGACAAACAACCTGCACTAAAAAAGAGAAAACAACCTGCACCGGACCTCTGAAATTGACAGATTCAGATTTACCCTACTGGAAAGAATTTAGAATAGAAATCAGATTACGAGGATTTTTCTGCTTGCTTCACAGAACAACTATATGAAACAGTTTTGCATTAATATATGGTTGTCATGCTTTGTTTGTTGTTTATCTGTTGTTGGGTTTTGGGCTACTATTTGTCTAGGAGCGTGTTTGTTTTTAGGGAACCTAAAAGTAAAACTTTTTTCCTCCTGCAGATCCCAGGAACCAAACTAGGATTTGTAAATGGTATAAAATAACTGTTGTGAATTTTGAGAGGAATGTTATGACGCGTTCCTTAGCACGTACGGTTTTGCAGGCAGGGGCCAGACTTCTCTTGATGGCTGGAAGCGTGATGTCCACCAGAGCCTCCTGGAAAATCTTCTTCCTCACTGTGCTGCTGTCATAGTCAAATTGCTGAAGAGAACAGCAAAGGTTTATATTTGATCTCCCTTGCTATTGCTCATCTTAGGAATTTCAGGCCCACCTTAAGGACGCGTAGCTTGGCTTTCTCCATGACTGAAGCCAGTTTTTCAGGTTTGTCCTTCATAGCTGTCTGAACCAGGAGCTCAAAAGTGTACACAGCATTCTCAATCAACTAAAAAGGGAAATAAAACATGCCAGATAGTTTGTGACCTGCCCTGGCCTGTAGAGGGAGATAAGTCCATGAGATCAGTAAATGCTCTCCACCGGTTTCACGTTAGGTGGAGCTGTGACACAAATGTTTCTGTATAGTTCATAGTCCCTACTGAAATCCAAAGAGTGTTTATGGAATTAAATCAGAGTCAGAGAACAAGGTGATCATCTCCCAAAACCCCTCCAAGTTTACTCTAGTTAATTGTTAGTGATACATCACAATATATTCTGGCTTGCTCACTTCGATCACAAAAAGAAGCTCTACTGAGAGTTCAGAAGATTAGTAAGTCCACTAAAGGGGGAAGAGGGTTCTCATATAGAGCCTCAAAGCTCTGAAACAAACTCCTGGATGGTGTCTGGAGCTCAGAGATTTCAAAACTAGATTAAAAAACTTTTCTCTTTAACCTAGCACTCGAATAATTGGCTCCTAGTATGTGTCCAAACCGGTATGGTGTCTAGGCACTAGGAGCATACATATTGTTAAAAAATAGGGATAGGTTAGATACGTGCTTTAAACCATATTGGGATTTTTTTTTATCACACATCCTGCAGCTAAAGCAATTCACCAGTTCGTTGTTTGTGTTACACTGTTCTTACCACTGTTTGTTTGTTTTTGATTATTTTTTTCCCAGGTGTTCAGATATTCTTTATGCTGGGGAGGTGATTAGCACCAGCCCCAGTCAAAGAGGATTTTTTTATTATTACTTGGAGTTCTTCATTGTTTACCCACATCAATAAAAACCAAGTGTCTTGATTGCAATATTTCATTACACAATTTTTTTATAAAGGCAGAGATTACTAGTTAGCTAAAATAAACAATTTCCTCATACTAATAAACTTTACTTAAGGTACTATATGGTAGTTTTTTCTACCCCATCTAATTATTCAATAGGAATTCCTATCTAACTCTTAATCCACACCTGGCCAATTTAGTTTACTGTTATGGATATGATTATGGATGTGATTGTCTCTTTATGAAGGACCTCAGCAATAGTTCTTTACAGTTTTTCTTCTTACATTATAAATTGGTTTATTTGATTATTGATTTATTTTTATTTTATTTATCTATCAGATACTTTAAGCGAGTCAATATCTGGTCATGCACTAGTCTTAAATTGGTTAAACTCAGGATCATCTAGAGAACTGCTTAAACCAGTTCAGACAAGCAACACTGTGTCCAAAACTAACTCATTTATAAATGGTGGATCACAAGCTGTTAGAGAACTACCTGCTGCATCTGGCTCTGTGTGCAGTGAACCACTCGAGTGGAGTTGGAGAACCTAAAGCGGTTGCGGAGCTCCTGGAGCTGCTCCTTCAGGATGTTCACATGATGGTAACAGTCCTCCATCCGGTCTCCACCCAGCTGCTGCAGAGCCTTTAGACGGACAGACAAACATGAAACAGGAGAAACGTGGAAAAAATGGGAGTTCCTATTTTGTGTGGCGATGTCTGAAAGTAGTTTTCTTGTTCATTTTAACTTTAGGTAAAGGTTCTAAAATAACCTCCACCATTGCAATTATTTTATGGTTAAACTCTTAAGAAGGTGTAAGGTCTGAAATTTTGGCTAAGCAATGGTGTTGCACACATCTTCACACTCAACAATACAGCAACAAGCTGCAGTGAGCAATCAGGGTGCTTGCAGAGGAGGCAGAGAAAGCTGTAGTTACAGAGGAGGACAGCAGATGGAGACAGACACCCCAACAGGGAAAGATGCAGGGAGTGGCGGGGAAACGTTCCTTGGTGGCTTGGCCCCCTACATGGAGATATACTAATCAATTAAAGATGGCATCAGCTGATGACCCTTCATCTAACCCAAAGTCAACTGAAGGAGGTGCGACAGGCATGAGACGGAGCAGAAAGACCATCTTAAGCCTGTATATAAAACTAAAGCTCTGTAAACTAGTCAAACTTTTGCTTCGTATTATATATAATTAGTGTACATAAAATAGTTCATGCAGCATCACTAGTCTAGCAATCTGCTATTGGTCAATGGAAAAATATGTTGCCTTATTTATTATTATTATTTGTTTACTTAATATTTCTTTATTCTTTTTTCCCCATACCAATAAAAAATAAGTGTCTTGGTTGCTATATTTCACCACACAATTGGTTTAAAACAGGCTTTTATAATAACGCAGAGATTAACATAATTTATGTTAAAATAAACAATACTAATAAACTTCATAATCCTTAAGGTAGCATTTTCTATGTCTACCCTGTCTAATTATTCAATAGGAATTCCTATCTAACTCTTAATCCACACTAGGCCTTTGTGAAGCTGATGAACAAGCGAAACAACTGTTAAAAAGTGCTATATAAAACATTTTATTAGTTAGTTGAGGAGAGTTGCTGATTAAGAATTCAGGACATGCTTCTGTAGTATTCTGTTTTCTAATTTAGTTTATAATTACAGATGTGGTTTTTCTCTTCATGAAGAACCCTACAATTAATTTTTAACAGTTTTTCTTCTCTTACATTATAAAGTGGTTTATTCGAATATTGATTTGTTTGATGTTATTCATCTTTTAGATACTTTAAGCTGGTCAATATTTGGTCATGAGGTAGTCTTATTTTGGTTAAACTTATGATCATCTAGAGAACGCTTTAAACTAATTCAGACAGGAAATGCTGTATACAAATCTTTCTATTAATTTTTCTTTTAATTTCATTCTGAAACAACAGAGTTCAATACAAACACAGTAGGCACATGAAGAACAAAAAGATAGCATTGAACTTGTTTTAAAACTGTAACACAAGAGTTGGCAAACAAGATTGAATTCTCAATCCAGATCAAAGAATCTTAATTGATTCGTACGAACTGACTCTTCTGTAGAGCCAGCCTTACTCTTGTGAAAGTTTTTATAGTTAACCATCCAAATAATTATCTTATTAAAAAATGACTCTACAAAGACACAGCGCTGTCTAATTTGTGATAAAGTAAAAGTCTTTTCACTTGTATTCTCTCAAAAAGAAATGCTGACTCGGAAATATGCTATTGATGAATGTTGTCAGATTCCATATACAAACAATACATTTAAGAAGTAAAGTTTACTTACAGCGTGAAGCTGCTCTGTGTCTCCAGTCTGAGGGAAGCTCTTGCCGACGTGGGTCAGCTGGTCCTCCAAGAGCAGCCTGGCAGCCTGGAAGCCTGTGCTAACTGGCCCCATCAGCTCCTCCAGGATAGAGGTGAGGAACGGCACCACGCTCTCTGAGCAGAATTTCAACCCTGGCTCCGACACCAACCCTGCTCATAAACAAAAAAATAGTTGCTTTTTCATTTCAAGTCAAATAATCTCTTTGTTACAAGATCATTGGAGCTGTTCAACAAACAAGCTTTTGCGTCTGTACCATGAAGTTTAGTTTGCAGAAAAGCTTGCGAGCTGCTGATTTGGTCCATGTCTGAACGGATGAGCGCCTCCTGTTGTTTGTTAGCATCTCGGCACTCAGCTTTCAGGGTCTCCAGACTCTGCAGCAGCTGCTCATGCACCAACTCGTATGTCGCCTCCACTGTCTAAACAGGAAAAAAAACACTCCCATCCTTAATTTTACCACCGACAGAATAAATTTGATTTAATCTAAAACATATAACCAAGCAACAAACAAGCTTCTCTAGGAATCACCCAATAGACACCAAAGCAGTTATGCATCATAGAGTACAACTGTTAGATTATTTCCTCTATTTAAATCACGTAGGTCACTACTATAGCATGCCGAACACATAGGTCATGCCTTTTTAAATTATGAACTACTGTTGAACATGTGCTTAGCTTGAGATACATTCTGTGAAATGTTGTAAGACTTTTGGTAGCATAGGAAGCTCAGGGGAGAGTGCTTTAAGTGGGCTGGTAAGCAAAGGTACTCAGTACCAACACTAAAAAAAATAGCTATTCCGAGTACCGCCACTTTTCTGAGAGTTGAGAATGTACTGTCAAAAAGTCACTGTCTGTTTTCAAAAAGTCACTGTCTGATTTTAACAAACACTGCAAAACAGCGCAATCAAGAAAAGCAGACCCCAAAACCTGTTGGCGCCTTTTCTAGATACAATTACCTACACAATGTTTTGTTGTTGTATTTTAAAATTTTTTTAATTACCATGATCTGGTTAAATATATTTGGTGTATCTTTAATTTGTCTTCACAAAAGTTGTATGTATGTTTCAACAAGTTACGTATAAGCTAAAGTGTTCAATGTTTTTTTTTCTTGTTATATTATATACTTAGGTATATTTTCCCATTTGTTTGATTTGTTTGACCCTTCATTTTTAGTACAATAAAAAAGTTGATAAGATACAAGCAAGCAGAGAAGATGCAATACATAAAACAGAAAAAAACACAGTCTAAATATACACCATCGCTGTTGGAAGGCCTGTCTAAAGAGGAACGTCTTCAAATTCATTTTAAAAGAAGCAACAATTGGGCTGTTCCGCAAGGAGTCAGGGAGCTTGTTCCAAAGCAAAGGAGCAGTGACGGAATGGCTCTCCCAGCCATCAAGGTTTTTGGAGGCCAAAGTGGCTCTAGCCGTACAGCAGAGGAGGAATTAAGCTTGCGTGGCAGCTAACAAATAGTGACGAGGTTAGCGAGATAAGGGGATGGCAGGTTTTTGAGTGATTTTTATGTAAAAAGAAGAATCTTCCCCTGATGTATCCTTATCAGGGGAAGGATACATTGTGCTTCAAAAATATGCTCCCCAGAGGCAGAATATAGACCAGAAATAGTAGCGGGCCCAACACAGAGCTCTGAGGGACACCAGACTTGGCATTGTAGGATTTAGAAGAAAAAATTTATACTTTAAAACTGGACAAGAACTGGACAAGATTTGACAGAGGAGTTTATCTAGTCCAGGGCTGGAAATGTAAACATCCAGCTAAACATCATCTGCACTAAAGCTAATTCAACTTAAATTAAATGATCACAACCCACCGTGGTCAAGCCAACTGTACATAAATAAAGCAGACGTGACTTGAATTGTCCAAAGCATGATCTATGACAGGACATGGAAACAACATTACAGAAATTTTATGATTCTTGATTTTAATACTTGAATCTGAGCATATGTGGACCCACAATGTTGTTACGTATAGCCAGGAACCAACCAACTTTGTGTTCTGACCCGGACATGAGACAATAGAACAAGATATGTGTGACAATCAACTCTTAAAAAAAGCCCCAGGAATAGAGGTGAGGAGAGAGGCTGACCGCAAACCACAGTTTCTTCCTGTCGTTCTTCTTTCCCTTCAGCTTCGGCAAGAGCTCGGTCTGCAGAGATGGCAACAGTTCGTCCATCACCAGGTTTGACAGCACCTGTTGAACAGTGGAGAACAGACAGTCACGATTCATGCTACCTTTATGGATGCTTTAGTCTCATGGATCAAAAACAACTGAGCAACAAAGAAGATATTTGTAGTAGCAATTTCAGTGATTAAATAACTAGTCAGTTTTTCAGAGGTCCACTTAATATACAAAGAAATAATTATTACAATCATTACAACCATTTTTGTCCATTTTGCTGTATTAGACATTTCCTAAGTAAACATTTTGAGAGGAATGTTTAGTATTAGTTTGGATTCTTCAAAAGATCCTGTTCCTTAATTATTGTAATGTTCAATTTAAAAGGGTATTCGTCTTACGGAATTAACTTTAGACCTCAGGATCTCCCTTCTGTTCCCTCACACAACACCTTTCCACCAAATTGGGGTGAATTTTGAACTAAACAAAGGCAAGAGGAAGGCAGAGGTGTTTCCTTGAGTGGCTACAGGACATCCTGTCCGAGACCTTACTGTGATCTTTCGATTCAGAGCAAAAGGAGCATGGGAGGGTTTGCTATGAGAAACGTTCTATCACTAGCAGTTTTTAAATTTCCTCAAATACCAAGGATGGAATTATTGCTGTTTGCATCCATTATACAAATATGTGATATCACTTTATAATTTTTATTAGTTTGCCATAACCTTAAACCAATGGCAAAAACTTAATTTCCCATAAGCCCCATTACAAGTCTTAATGACTGCAGCTGAGTATGATCAGCAATCAGGCCAGTTGCAGTTCATTATAGTCACTGGAAATATAAAGTACAGATATAAAAGATATAAAGTACACTTGGAAGTCTAGTTTGTCATCGTAGGGAAATTTTGAGCATTTATCAGCACCAAGTTTTCAGTTTTCTGAAATGTATTTGTGTTTTGAACTTTTAAAAAGTGTTTTGGAACATGTAAATGTGTTTTCTAAGATGTAAATTTGTTTCGATATTTGTTTTATAACTTGCAGATTTGTTTTCTGACATTTGAAATGGTTTTGTAACTTGTAAATATGTCTTCTAAAATGTAAATTTGTTTTGCAACTTGTAAAAGTGTTTCATGTTATTTAAATGTGAACTGTGCCTCTTCGCCACCGTATCTTTCAAACTGTGTTTCTTATTTTTACTTTGGTCGCTTCATGTACTTCTGAATCTTGCTAACATCTTTCAGTATATTGTTTAACCATTCACAAGTTATCTTCATCTGTGAGTTCTTCATTGTGCCCTCTGAAGTTATTATAAATTTGAAGTAAAAGTTAATTCTGGGGATTCTGCAAAAATCTATTAATACAATTGTTTTTGACTGAATGCTACATACTTCAGATGAATTTTCTCGAGCAAATGCAAACTTCACCATATCCCTCACCTCCCCTCTTTTCTGAACAGCTAAATAGCCAACACACTCAGATGATGCTCTTTTGGGACTAGAAACTAGATTATAAATGGCAACATCAAGGGGCAAGTAAAAAATATCAGTTTTGTGGTCAAGACAAGTGTTTATCTCCAGGTTTAAACCATCTCTCTGAGCTAAAAACCTCGGGATTGAACTGCAGATGATTAGGATATAGGCTGCTTCATTAATGTAAGCACCCTTACATTGGCTTCCTGTACGTTCCGAAATTCTGTTAAAATTGTTCTTAATGGACACGCACCATCTTATATCTCCAGTTTTTTTCAGTTATGTTTAACACAGAGGTCTCTCAGGTTAGTAGATCAAGGATTAGTTCACACTCGTCTGATATAACTAAAATCAAAGCATGGCGAAGACTTTGTAATTGTTGCTTCCCATTTATGAAATAAGCTGCTACATATAAAAACAAAATAAAAAAGTACAGGTGGAAAATGATCTGGACTTTTGCCATCCATTCATCCATCTTCTTGTCAGCTTTGTCCCTTTATGGGTTGCAACAGTGGAATGAACTCCCAACTCTTCTGGCATATGTTTTACGCAGCGGATGCCCTTCCAGCCGCAACCCATCTCTGGGAAACATTCACACACACTCATTCTGTAAGGACAATTGTGTTTAGCCAATTCACTTATACCGCATGTCTTTGGACTTGTGGGGAAACCGGAGCACCCGGAGAAAACCCACGCGATCACGGGGAGAACATGCAAACTCCACACAGAAATGCCAACTGACCCTCGAACCAGCCAACTTCTTGCTGTGAGATCACATGCTAGCCATTGCGCCTCTAGTGACCAAATGAATTATCAGCTGTTGATAGCCAGTAGGTATTTGTGATATTCATGATAGCACACATTAAGTCTCAATGATCTGATTTAGTTTTTTTTTACTAATTTTGTGGCTGATTCCACTAGACTTAGATTTAATGTCTTGGTTAATTATTATTTAGAATTATGTTAATTATATATTTTTAACTATATACACAGATTGTATTGTAATGTTTGTATTTGTCTGTAAATTCAGCAGTACACTGACCAAATTGCTACACAAATACAATTTCCTTACAATTTTCAAATCAAACACAACTAAAGATTTCAACAAATGAGAGAATAAAACTCATTCAAGCATAAATCCAAAATCCCCACCTGAGAGTCAGTGCCGACCAACATTTCCCATGATTCATAGTGGCCTTTCTCCTGTCTGTAGAAGTGAATGGCGTTGAGGAAAGCCTGCACCTCACAAGTCTGACTCTTCAGATAAACTGCACAAAAGAGATAACAAATCCTTTTGAGGAATAGCAAACTGTTCTCTATTTGCTCTAAGGGAGAAAAAACTAAATGACTTAGAATTGAAACGCATGTTGCAATACCCAAAAATAAGGAACTAAAAAAACATCTCAATTAGCGCAGTGAGCGAGCGAGTGAGTTATATTGCATTCATTAAACATTTACTCGTGCAGATAACCAGAACTGCATAACGGAATATCAAAATTAAAAACATCCTTCTGAAATAGATAAACAGTTTGACATTTAGAACATGAAATGAAAACCATGTACTAAATATTTCCTTGTGATATAGTGGATAGCTACTAACGGTTTTAAACAAATACATACATTTGAAATAAATAAAAAAAATTTATATTTATTTTTAAATGGTCCTACCTTGGTTCTGATGGCGAATGCAGTCATTCAAGACAGACACAAAACGAGCTCGCTTCTCCTCCTGCTGGAAGCAGAAGTATGAGTCTCGTCTGTAAGGCAATCGCAGGTATACAGGAAGTGGACCAGGAACCACTACCATGGGGGCACAAGGTTCTTCTTTAGAGCCTGAACACAAAATAGTCAAAGAAGGATTGAAACTAAGCTGTTCCTTCATCTCTGTGTGTATACAACTCAACCAAAAATAGCATTCGAGACTAGAATAAGTAACAAATTACTCACCGTTAAGATCAGGAAAAGCCTTGTCAACAACGGCAGTGTATTTCTCCTCTGAGGTCAACACAGTGCCCCCTGTTGTCAGGATGGTGTAACGTGCAGAACTTCCCTTTGTATAAGACTATATAAATAAAATGTATTTGCTTTACAAGTCATTAGTTTCAGTCAAACATTTCAATGCCGTTATTCAAGTACCTCCTGGTTATCATGAAGCTCCAGGCTGTAATCACAACGGACCACAACAAATCTCTCCCTCCACTTCCTGTTGTCATCAAAGTAAAGCATGCTGTCTTTGTACAAGACTTCAGAGGGCTGTGGAGGCTCCTAAAAGGAACACCTCAAAGATCAGTGAGAGCAAGGCCGCTATGTGGTAAGTGTAGTTTAGTATAGTTAGTAACAATTTCAAGAACTTTTAATGCTGCAATCTATTGCAATTCTAAACTTGTATGTCTAGTTCTAATTCAAAGTGTGTTAAAGTTATCTGGCAAGCAATGTATTTAAACCGCATTTAAAGGAGATGTGTAGGGAAAAAGCAAACTATGGTCATCTGTGAGAGTGCCTGATGAACAAAGGGGCCTCTAGTGAGCAGCCCATGAACTTGGAATACTCAGTGCATGCACCTAGACCATAGTTGATGAACTCTTGAGTTCAGACGGCATCATAATGGGTATAAAAGATGAAGACACAGAGTTCCCATTGAGAAGATGCATTGCTCGTCCCGGTGCCAGAGATAGCAGCTGATGATGCACGACTAGGACTTTAGAGAAAAGACTTCTGCTTTGAGAATCAACTTTATTCTACATTGTTTGAATACTGTTTAACTTTATGATAAATACTATGTTTTCTAATTATATATTATTATTTATTAATTACTATACAAGTTATACATATACAGTTTTTATT
Source organism: Danionella dracula (assembly GCA_900490495.1). Taxonomy (NCBI): domain Eukaryota; kingdom Metazoa; phylum Chordata; class Actinopteri; order Cypriniformes; family Danionidae; genus Danionella; species Danionella dracula. The sequence goes on from UELW01000100.1 coordinate 3,048,176, forward strand.
TATTTATTATTTTTCATCATAACACAACAAGTACACCAAATGATCGGACGTAATTTGCATATGCGTAAATTTCAAGTTCACCTTCTGTTTGAGGAGCTGAGCTTGTGGGGTTCTGTGCTGCTCCACCTCATCTTTCAGGTGGCAGAAGAAGGCCACACAGCTTTGTCTTCTGTAGTGAGGACTGAAGTTCTTCAGTTCAGCCTCTGTCCGACCTATTCACACAAAGAGATAAACTATTTGTATAAATGGGGACAATTAAGTTTACAGTTCTTTATGTTAAGTGCTACAACACAAACATGGAAGAAGAGGGGCTGAACATGAACATATATGTAGACAAAAACAAAACAACTATTAACATACTACTGGGCCTTGCTGTCTAAAGTTTTAAACTTATAATTTGTATCTTGTCAACTGTCACACTCTTCAGGTACAAAGAAAGTGGATTTATATCTGGGGGAAATAAAATAATAATATAAGCAGTTTTTTACAACAGGAGTGTGTCTGCTTCTCAGGGTTTTATGTAACACAAATTACATGAAAGTTACTGAAATTTAGAACAAATGCACCTTTGTGACCTTAAATGTTTTGCCCAAGTGCTTACCTTTAGGAGCCTGCGAAGAGACGCATTCACACAACATTGCATTATAAGTTATTTTACCAAACCTTAACATAGTAAAATTATTTACAATGGAATAATAATCCCATAGATTATTACCACTAGTATGAATACAAAATTTGCAGACGCAAAATGCAAGCTTTACACCTTGCCCTAGATAGAATGTTGTGAACTATGTCCCACAAATCTGCACTGTCCACAGAGCACCTGAAATGAACGCTCACATTACCTTATTGAGACCTACATTTTTCACTGGATCCCTTTTCTAGCTAAATTAAAGCAATAGAGTGAGCTGTGTTTATAAACCACGGTCACCTTTTCACGTTAGTACAGTTCTAATTGAGTACAATTTTTATTCTTTGTAGAGGTGTACAGATTCATGTACAATTTACTTTTAAAGCCACCAAATTTCTATAGAGGAGAACTTTCACCACTAAAAGTTTAGTGTCACATGGTCATAACATAAAAAACATAAAAAAGTTTTTTTGGGTGCAGTTAAATAAAAAATGTAAAGATAAAAAATATAAACCTTTAAATAAAGATTTTCAGCAGTAATAAACTGTGTGAGCATAGTAGCTGATATTCATCTGACTGAAATATGTGATTTCTATCACCAGGTGAGGCATTATAGAGTATAAATTGTATGCAATATGGTAAGCCAGTTAAAATGTTACACATATTTACAGGCATCTCTTACTGACACTCTCCTAATTTGATTAGAATTCCAGATATCTCGGACTGTCTAATTATTCAGACAAAATACAGTTGTGACTCATCAGAACACAATAATAATCTTTGCACATTGATTGTGCATGTTTCATTCACATCATCAAAATTACAGTTTTAAAGAAGTCATGATAAAAGATCTAACAAAAAAGTTTTCTGGTAATTCAAGTAACAGTAATTTATGACATGTTTATGCTGTTTTCTGAACACTGGATGCACTTTACATCTTGGGGGAGTCTCATATTCTGATCAGCTTTAGTGTGAAACAGGTCTTGTTTTGCAGTATGATAAAGCTGTTTCTGAATGAAACTAAAATCTATTTATGACATCCTCTTTTCACACCCCCATTTTAAAACAAAATTACTATCTGCAGTTTAGAGAGATTCCTGTTGAGTAATAGCTCCTAAATTGCATAATAAGCAAAATTGTAAATGTTCAAGAGCTGATAATATCTGTTAAATTTAAGGAGTTTACAGTATCCAGGGCACAAAATCTTATATCTTATCCGGTAGATATTTTCACAAAGCACTGTTACAATTGACATTTAATGAAGGGTTGTCTCACCAACTTGATTTAAAAAAATAATGTAAACAATATTTTAACTACAAAAAATATATATTACAATCAAGTACCAAGCAAAGATGCTGCTTCTCTAGGATAGGATTTTACTTTCTTTAACTAAAGAGGGTTTTAATTGTTACTGATTGTAAATTTTCAAGTTTGTAAATTTAAGTTTACATATGCTAAAAAAAGGACTAAACCTGAGTTGAATTAAACTACATAACTTCAAAAAGATACAACTGATAAAAAGGTAACAAGATAAGAAAACAGTTTGGTTTCCCTTGAGAACAAAAATTACCATGAAACAAACACAACAAACAAACAAAAAACAAACAAACACACACACACACGTAATAATAATAATTTAACTCTTTTGAGTTAAAAATCATGTAGTAATGAAAGAGAACAACACTTGATCAAGCTGAAAACACATCCCTTGCTTCTCAGGAAGTGCTCAAAAATGCCAGTTTCGGAAATTCTCTCTCAGACAGTGTTTATGTTTGTGTTCCGCTTCCTTTCATTTGCTGCTGGTGGATTGAGATTTCAAACAATTGCTGTCGCAGCGATGTTGGAACCACTTTCTTGATAATAACTTTTTAATTAGATATAATTGGTGTCCCTTACAGGATCTGTGTAATTGTAGGATATAATGGTGCAAATAACTCCTCAACTGAATCTCCTCTGGAAGTTGGTTCATCTGTGGACAACATAATAACTAAAAGAGTATTTACCCTGTTTGGAATTTACCCGGAGTAAATCTAATTGATTTGATCTGAGGGATCTCAGCTCTCTGTTTGGTGTGTATTCACTGACCATGTCTGGTTGGTATTTAGGTGTTAAGTTATGTTTGGACTTATATACGAGCAGCAAAACTTTAAAATCTATTCTGAAGGAGACCGGCAGCCAGTGCAGAGACTTAAGAACTGGAGAATTGTGTTGACTTTCTAGTTTTGGTTAAAATTCGAGCCGCTGCATTCTGAACGAGCTGGAGCTGTTTAATGGTGTTTTTGGGAAGAGCGCTGAGAAAAGCGTTACAGGAGTCCAGCTGCTGGAGATGAAAGAATCAGTTTCTCTGTCTAGAAACAAAATATGGAATATGGAACATTCAGAATATGGAACATTCTATTTATACATATCTGGGATTTCTAACTTGGGAAAATATATATACTGAAATACTGTCGTACGCAGACTGTCTGTTGAGAGAAGGTAATTTATGCTGTCAACGATAATATGTAATCAAATCTTATCTTTGAAAATGAGTTGTTTTGTTTTAAACTGTACTAAAAGACCTCAGGGTTCTGAGAAGAGGCTAGGAACATTTAAATTACATAAGTAGACTTTGAAGTGAGCTTCCAGAAAATGATGTCACTGCCCTTTTCTCCAGTAAATCACTTCTGCACATGTGCAGTCTCTGTCTGTCATGGAAGAAGCAAATTCCACCCACTGAGGATTCAATTGGCCCAATGGCAGGAGGCGACGTCTTGCCATCCATAATTTTAGAGTCATTGATGAAAACCAACTTCTCTGGTTTTATACTTTTATTTTAATACACTTTAAAAGAAACAACACATGTCACAATGTTTTAAAAAGCACTGTAGAAAGTTAGTTATAAAGTAGAGTTACTGTATACAATACAATGCCTTTACTAATCCAAAGAGTCTTCTGCTGAAGAGACCCAAGACACCCATAAATTATCTGGTGAAACTAGGTAAAATGCTGAATTTGTCCAAGCTTGAGACGTTAATGCACCTAAAACGAACCAAGAATCAACCATGTTTAATTTACCAGTCATTCTGAAGTTAGAGCAGTGAAGTGAAAGCTGAAATCTAAACGGTCTCTTCAGAATGAGCTGTGATCGAGTAGCACATACATCAGTTTGTTTGAGACTGTATGTCAGTTTGTGAAATGAATGTGTGAGGGTGTGGGTCTGACTCTACACAGAGTTCTCCGCAGATGATTTGGGATGTGCTCCAGAATGGAGCTCTCATTCCTACCATGCCATGACATTTCCCTCCCAATAGCAGAAACAAACTCAGAGAGACAGTTTAGTTTACAGAACAGATTCATCAAATAAAACATATCCTTGCAACCAGCTGAAACGCCACAGCCACTTCGAGTTATTAACACAGACACATAAGAGAAACCAGTCCTAAGTAATTTGCACAGATCATCAATTTTCATTATCTGTTCTAAAAACACACCCTCTAAATCCCCTCTGCAGTTGCAAGGGATTCACTTTCCATTTACCTCCGACCAGATGCCTGGGTATCTTTGATTCAACTATGCATATTATATGCCCATATTAGCAGCCACCCACACAGCTTTTTATTCTCATACAAGAAGCATCAATAATCTCCACCTGGACTCAGACTGAAAGCCAAAGCTACTCTTGTTCATCTAGTGACCTCCAGGTTTGATTTACTGCAAAGCACTTTTCTTTGGATTACCATCTACAACACTGCAACTACAAATTATTCCAAACACAGATTGTAGGATAATCACAAAAATCTAAAAAAAAATCTAAGAAAATATGATCCCCTGTTCTGAGTCACTTTCAAGTTCACTTCATTATCCTTCTGTTAACTTAGAACTCAATAAAAATGCATCCTCCCATCTGCTCACAATCTACACTCCCACCAACAACTTTCTCTCCAACGCCACTCTTTCCCAAGCCCCCCCTCACCACCTGGAAACAGCTCCATCTTTGTGGAAAAAAACTCCACTTGGAAATTCACACCAGCCAAAAACTGCTGACCTACAAGACTAAAAATCTTCATGTTCAAATAGGTATTTTCAGACAGGGGCTGTTCAATACTGCCTCTATGCTCATATTGTGTCAATTTTATAGTTAATGTTGTGTTACCATGATATTTTAAAGGGTCAGTGACATTGTGTTATTTTCAATAATATGTTGTTCACATTGGTCTATGGGTGATGCGATTATTTTACTTATAAAGTCTCTATTTTTATTAAATTAATCACATTCAATCCTTTCATTTTCTAGCCCAGGCTTATTCCGAAAATGAGCTGAGATTTTCATTCGCAAACTTCATAACCACTCCCCAGTTATTCACCTATTGGTTAGTGATTTGCATATTCATGACGTGTATACAAAGTTAATGTCTGATTGTTCAAGTTCAAGTTCAAGTTCAAGTCAGCTTTATTGTCAAGTGTGCTATATACGCATGGAATACAACACATTTGAAATTACAGTCCTCTCAACCCACAGTGTAGAATAATATTATATAATACCCGTAAAGTGACAACCCATAAAGTGCTAATAGTGCAAAGAAAGGTTTAAGATAGAGTACAGGTGTGAGGTTCAGTCCAAGTTCGTAGCAGCAGGGGGTTTGGGTAGGGAGGGTAGGACTGGGAGGGAGTTGAGTTTCCTGACTGCCCGGTGGAGGAAACTGTCCTTGAGCCTGCTGGTTCTGGCCCGAAGACTCCGTAGTCTTCTCCCCGATGGCAGCAACCTGAAGTGACAGTGGGATGGGTGGGATGGGTCACCTGCTATCCTCATGGCTTTGCGGGTGAGGCGGGAGTCATAAATGGCTGACAGGCCAGTGAGGGAGACTCCAATAATCTTCTCAGCTGACTTCACAACTCGCTGTAAGGACTTCCGGCAGGTCGCAGTGCAGGAACTGTACCAGACAGTGATGGAGCTAGTCAGGATGCTTTCAATGGCCCCGCTGTAGAATGAGAGCATGATGGGGGGTGGAGCTCTTGCCCTTCTCAGTTTTCGGAAGAAGTACAGGCGTTGTTGGGCTTTTATGACGAGGGATGTGGTGTGATGGTTCCATGAGAGGTCTTCGGAGATGTGCACACCCAGGAACTTGGTGCTGCTCACCCTTTCCACTGCCGCACCATCGACGGTTAATGGAGCGTACTGGGTGTGTGCTCTCCTATAGTCCACAATGATCTCCTTCGTCTTCTCCACATTCAGGTGGAGATTGTTGCTCTTGCACCACGCAGCCAGCCTGCTCACCTCACTCCTGTAGGCTGACTCGTCACTGTTGTTAATGTGACCAACCACCGTCGTGTCGTCTGCAAATTTAATGAAGAGGGTGGAGCTGGAAGTAGCAGTGCAGTCATAAGTCAGCAGGGTGAAGAGGAGGGGGCTCAGCACACATCCTTGGGGGGCTCCGGTGTTCAGCATGATGGTGCTGTATGAGTTGCTGCCGACTCGTACTGACTGTGGTCTTGTCAACGTAGATTCGAGAGATATTAGAGGGCTTAATTGCGAGCAAATAAACTAACCCTAACACACGAACACAAAGCTAGCAACATTGATAGACACTATAACTGCGTTTGGAGGGAACACTTATAAACTGTACCTCTATGAGCCAGAGTAATATAGATGTTTAGTTTCTGTACTCCCTGGAGCTGAGCTTCTTCTTTTAATCTTTACAAGTCCTTTTAATAACCTCCTTTTAATCCTTTTAATAACAAGGCAAGGCAAGTTTATTTGTATAGCACATTTCGTACACAGGGTAATTCAAAAGGCTTTACGTTTTAAACAAAGAATAAAAAGAAAGTACATTTAATAAAAGGATAAGAAAGACATATAAATCCTAGTGATTAACAATTGAAAATTTAAAAACATAGAATAAAACAGATTAGCATGGGGAAGTGCAGAGGTAAAATAGCAAGTCCAAGTCCAAGTTGTGTGCTGCTTGCACATTTAGCTCTGTTTGATTCGTGCACATTGGTTTCCGGATATCATAAGTGAAGGCATTGTTTGGCATTACTTTGTGGGAAGTGCATCACTTCCTGGGGAGAGGAATCAGCCCTTTGATATCTGACCGTGACGTTACAATGAGACTCGTGTGATGTCGTCAATGGCACTAATAAAACCAGTTTTTAAAAGAAACAAATTAGTTTTTTGTTTGGGGACATCCATGGTTTGATTTTTGATTCAATCTACTCTTATAAAGCACTATACAAGCCACAAAAAGGCTCACCATGGCAGGACCCCTTTAATGCTTTGCTCGTGTTAGTTTGAGTTTCATGATCGGCACTTTTAAATATAAGTATTATCATTATTATTACTATTATTATTCATATTTAATATTTTTACATAAATAAAGGGAGTTTATGTACAAGTGTTTAGTGATAATATAGATTTTAAAAATAGAAAAACAAGCACAAACCTAAAGAGAGCACTGAAAGACGGCAAAACAAATATATGTATGCTGAACAAACTCAAAGAAGGAGGACACTAAACAAAATGGGGAATACTGGGCAGATCAATTCATCAATTGATTTATTTTATAATAAATGTATTAAATCACACATTTTATAGCATAATATTTTCATCATATTTTCACTGCCTTTCAAGAGAATAAACTATACAGACCTATAGAGTGTTTTCACAGTACGTCATCAAACCGGAAGTCAGCCATGTTGGAGATACTCTCCGGAGAAAATAACTTTCAACATTACAGGGTTCCAATCTTTTCAATGACAAAATAGTCAATTAATGTCGTGTTTTTGGCTGTGTTAATTGGTTGGACTGCGAAAAACATGTGAAATACTATAGACTGACAAAAGTTATATTAAATCAAGGAGAAGAGTGCAGATAACTGTCAGAGGAAAGGAGGTGCTTCTGCTAAGCCAGGGTGCCAACTGCAATAATGTAGATTATAAAATGAGATTAGAGATCTTAAAAAAAAAATTAATAAATGTAAAAACAGTGTAATTGCATCATATGCTAGTATCCTTTTTCACAAAAGTTTTACTTTAAAATTAACCCTGGAAGAGAAATATAGTAAAATATGTGAAACAGTGTTACAAATTTTAAAAATATTATTTAAAAATACATATTTCTGTAAGTGCAAAATGGCAAAAAGAGACCAAAATCAACTATTTCACCGTATTTATTTACTCATGTGTTTCAAAGCTGTTTTCCGTATTGGTAGATTAGATTAGAGTCAATATTATTTTCATGACATTTACAATTACAAGGCAACAAAATACTATGAATGCTGTGTAATATTTCACATTTTTGTTATTTTTGAACACCTCTGATTTAATACAACTTCTGGCATTCTGTAGTATTTCAAATGCACCGTGATAACACTCTATAGGATGAGGGAAATTAATATTTTAAAGAGACATTTTACATGGTACTAAAAGGCTTTTGCATCTCTTCAAATCATTCTTAATTTCAGAAACTACTTATTTAATTTAAAAGCATGTTTCTGCACTTAAAACATTCCTTTTAACCCATGATTGTGAGAAAGTAAGCTGCACTCTGCAAGCTGTTTGAACACCTTTCTAATCAATCAGGAAATGCTGAATAGTGTTAAACAACACCATATGGAAAAGAGAAAATGGAACATGTTTTTCACGGACATCTTTGAACCACATGGTGAGTGAAGGACAGCATGAACAAGACTCCTTCAAGGCTAGCTTGAAATGTAGGCCTAGTAAATGAAGGAACATGAGCTCACGCATTCATTCATGCATTCCAACAAGTAAATTAAGTAAGTAAATTAGATTCAGATTCCAGATTTGCAGCAAAGCTCACAAAAAGGGACAAAATAGAAATGCCTCAAAAAGAATAGCTGACACCAGTCCATCTGTGTAGTTTTTATTTGAGCAAATCACACTCTTTTGACCCACACAATTGAACCAAGCGAAGTATGAGAATCGATTACATCATTTCAGTTCAGCAGAGGAGTGAGCAATGACTGGAGGATGATAATCAAGGCCATATTCTGTTAAGCTTTTATATGATGGAGCTGTTTTTTATCATCTATCACACAATGTGTTCTCTGTATGTATTCATTTGTATAATGAGTGTTTATTGGCAGAATAAAAATATAGAATTCCTTTTACCAAACAACACCCTGCGTGGAGAGTTCAAAATTCCCATTTAAACTATTTCTATTCACTGAACAGCAGTGAGCAAACCAAAACACAACACATAGCTTCACTCTAAAGCATTTCAGAGCATAAGAGCAATATTCAAAATTTCAGACAACCTTTCAGTGACAAAATGTGTTTAAAAATAATCTTTCTAATAGTCAAGTTTAACAAAAAATGAAGAAACCATGTTTCTACTTGATTAAATTCTACTCATTCTAGTCATATCGTAACATTGCAAAGATTATACGTTCTTTATATGTTATATGTTATTATACGTTATATGTTTTCAGTCTGATTCACAAACTTGACAGAACATTGTGCTTAGTTCAGACCCACAGCTTTACGATAAAAGTGAAGAGAGCTTGTTGTTTCTAAAAGATGTCTTCAACTGAAATGTATTAACCACTTGGAAACTATCAGAATGCAACTAATTCATATCCTGGGTTGGTTGGAGAACGTGCCTTAAAAAGGTGTTGTGTTCCTTTAACATGTTCATTCTAGCATCAAACAGATTAAGACTGTGGTTGAGTAACATTACTAGATCAGCTTGTGTGACTAGCGATTTTACCATAATTAGTGTTATAATACAATATTGATGGATTTCAATTTGCTCCTTTGCATCTTTGAAACAATGATCTATAGAGGTTTACTCTATGTATGTTTTTCATACTTTCAGAAGCATCCAATAGAACAACTTTGCAAATGAACTTTAAGTCGTCAAATGGAGCTCAAGGCAATAAAATTTCAAAAGACTCAACAATGAAGAGAAGAGAATGCTGGAAAGAATTCCCCACTCTGGTTCAGCACTTCCTGTTCGCTGCTGGCCAGATGAACTAAGAGCAAAACAATCCCCCTTCTGCAGGAGCAGCTGTGCTCCCCATCAGGGGAAGGAAACCCATTCTTTGGATTATATGAGTCCAGAGAATGACATGGATGTGCATTCACAATTATGAGAGTTATGTTGTAACTGAAGGCAAAAAGCACTGCTTTTTAGAAAGAAAAACTAATAACGGTTGAATGTGTTGAATTGTTTAACTAATTAGAGACATTTGGGTTCTCTTATTGGGCACTCTGATTCCATCACCTATGGAAAAACACTTACTCCAAACCCTTCTTCAGATTGGTGTCTGACTGCTTGAGGGTGGCTCCAAAAGTGAGCAGGTTCCCATTGACAGCCATGTTAAAAATTGACAGATTTACAGCTCAAAAACAAACATTTACACCTTGGTTCGATTTGGTTTTCAAAATAGCTCAAATAGCTTGAATTGACCTTCATGACAAACATGAGGGTTAGGATTTTGGTATTTTTACTACCCATTGCTTAAGCTATATTATGATTGAAAATTTTGCAAAATTAAGCAATGGGCTACTCATTACATTCTTGTCATCCATCCCCTAACGTCTTTTTGCCCCTTTTTGACACGCCAGTTGTGATGATTTTCTGAGAAGAAACAACGGATTACAGCAACTCTGAGCCTTTTGCTATACGCTAAAAGCTATGGTTGACATGATCTCAACACATGTTATATATGGTCAGTGGTGCCTCCTGACAGTTCAGAGACATGCTGCAGGTGAACTGAGGACTTTAGATTATGAAAGTTAAATAAGTGAAAGTGTCCTCGAGACAGCTTGTGGTCTATGAGTTTGGTTAAGGTTGATAAGGTCAAAATAAGAAGAATAGATGGAGGGAAGAATGGATGGATACTTTTAAAATGTTCCAAATTTGGTAATTACGTTTTGACCAGCTATTATTTTGTGTTTAACATTTTGATTAAAAATCAAGTTACATGTGTATCATAGGACTGTAATACAGACACTTGTCTGGCAGAGGATTACAAAAGCTAAATAAATACCAACACAGATCGAATTTAACCTGTGAAAGAACAGTTAAAAATCTATGTTTCTGCAGGTTTTATGGTCATGAAAGAATGTTAAGAATTACATTTAAGACCTATGTCATAAGATTAAAATAAATACAAAACTTGCTTGGATGATAAACAGTATACGTCAAATAGCCCTAACCATCACTAACCATCTAAGTCCTAACCATCACTTTTACATATTGAGCATTTATGAGCATTTTCTCAAATTCTGGCAACCTTAGCAGTCATTCATTTAAAAATTACATTTAGAATAATTGTCTCAATCTCTGGCAACCCCAACAGTTTCGTTTATGCTTTTGAGCATTTAAGCAAGTTTTCCTAAACTCTAGCAACCCGTACAATAACATTTTATAAAATGTTACATTTATGAGTCTTATGTCAGTATCTGGCAACCCAAACAACAACAATATAAGGTTTTAAGCATTTATGAGTGTTGTTGAGGGTTTTCTTAAACTCTGGCCACCCTACCAATCACCTTTGTACAATTTTGAGTGTATACATTTTGAGTGAACCTTTTCTCAAACTCTGGGAAACCTAATCATGATTAGTACGTTTTTGAGCATGTATGTAAGTTCTCAATCTTTGGTAACCTTAACCATGATTTTTTGAGCATTTAGAAGGACTTTCTCAATCTCTGGCAACCTAAAGCAACAACACAAAAAAAAAAAAAACATATGGAACGAGCTTTAAATTAAAAATTAAAGATCTGAAATATATGACTTTTTCAGGAAACCCCGAGAAAGAATAATCTCTGATTATTAGAACACAAGGCAAAATAAGGATTTTCTCCTCATTACCCCCAAAAATCAAGACTTCTATTTCTCACCAACTAGGCATATTTCAAATTTAACTGGGTGACAGACTGTGGACTGGTGGGGTAAAGTGAGCAAGACTTGTAGGTGTCTGGCTGTAGGTGGGTCTGCAGCACTGCACGAAAAGACTGAAAAATGAATGGCATCAGTTCCTCGACCTACAGGTGTCATCACTCATCAAATGAATGTCTGTGTTGTTTCGGTACGCTGGTAGATAATGAGACGGATACAATCTTTAGTTTGGCCCATAGAACATTTAGCCAGCAGCAACCACGAGCATAACATGCCACAATGAATACCCCGTTAAAGAGGGGCTCAACAAAACAACAGCAAGCTTCAAAGCAGAAATGGAATTACCTCGTATGTAGCTTATTTTACTCTCGTCCAGCAGACTGCTCGAGGATGCTCCCATTGCGCCGCGTGGTTTCTCGTGGTCTGTTGTTCCGAGACGAGACTCTTTCCCGTGAGTCACTTTTGAAGAATTTCAGAGAGCAACAAGAGCAAGTAAACTGCGACTCAAGCATCTTAAACTTCCTCAAATTGCAGCGCCGCCTGTTTCTCCCCGCACTGGCTCGCAGCCCTCAGTCTTGAGTTCATCTGCCTGGGTCCCTGTTCTCATCCAAACGTCTTTTTTTGGATTGTTTGAAATTCAGAACGTTTAGAATAGGTTCTTTAGTCATATAAAACATGTGGTGGAAAAAAAGAGTTTCTTCCATTTCAACCTCAATATAAATACTGACTTTTTCTATCCTATTCTTTCTGTTTATAATTAACAGGCCATATGTTTAAAAAGGGAAAAGCGCACTAACAATCAAATACTCGTCTGCCCCTAGAGGTCAGCTTTGCGATTGCAACTGAGCCATGGAGCTGTAATTTTTTTCACATAGAACACTTGACCCAAAAATGTAAAGTCAAAAGTTACATTTGATTTCATTTATATTAAACTTCACTTGTACAAATTAGTGACTGTTCCTAATAAAAGTGACTGAGTTGCAATTCCTCTGCTGGCCGCTTGAGGCTGGTGTCAGATATGAGCAGATTTCCGAAAAAAATATCACACAAACAATATTTAAACGTAACCAATGAAAAACTTCTAAATCGTGTGTGTTTTTTTTTCTAATTAAGGCCTCGCGTCAGTTTCCCTCCATTTGAAAAAGCGTTTAACTTTTTATTGTAAACATGTTAAAAACTATAAGAAACATTTTATGACTATGGGAAGTGTAAATAAGGGTAGAATTTTGAAGTAAGAATATGTTCAGCTCACCTACTCATCTAACCTTTCTCTTATTCAGTTTAAAACAAACATATCTCTCTTCTACTTCTTTGAGTAAAATACAAAATAACAATAATTATACCTTAATAATAACAACAATAAAATAAATAAGCAATGTACTATAATTCAATGCTTGCCTCAGAAATCTTTTAACTTTGTATGGTTCCAATTTCCAAGGGCTATTTTTAGTTCTAAAAACAATCTAATTGTTTTCTTCATTTTATAATTTTCGTTTAGACATGAAATTGGCATTTTATTATCTAAAATATCTCCTTTAATTTCCACTCATATATTACAACCAAATAAAAAAACTGGAGGACTGAGCGAAGAAAAATACCACATTTCCCAGTGTTCCTTTGGGCAAACTAAGTCCGCCATATTGAGCTCCGCAGAAACGCAGCAGACTGTCCATAACATTGAGACGTAAGTATGTAAACAGCTCCGTATTTTACACTAATTAATGCATCTTCAGTGTCGAGGTTGAAAATATGTTATTGGTCATAGTAGCATCTATATTGGTTAATACTCTTATTAAATCGATTCTGTAAGTAAATGCGTCGGATTAGCCTAGAGAGCTAGCCGTTAGCTCATGTTTTCATGACAGCGCAGGCGATTAAACCTTACCTACTTAGCATTTGTTTGTTTCGTATATTATCCGTTTGCTTATATAATGCATATGTATTGCTTAATAAATGCAGTCTTTCTAACTACACGCAATACTTTAAAGGGGGTGTCCTTTTGGATTCTCTGACACAAAGAGTTATATGTGCTTTCAGGAGCTAGCGTTATTTTAGCCTGCTAGCATATTGGCTAGAGGCTAACTAAACGGGTTTCTGTATTAAGGGGCTGCTCGTGTAAATGAAAGAAAATCTTAAAACTTAGATGACTGAAGCAAACATACTCATGTTTGCTTCAGTCGTCTAAGTTTTAAGATTTTCTTGTTGAACAAACATCAGAATCTGAACATAACGTTAACGTTACCTCTGATGTCAGGTGTCATAACCAGTTTTATCTGTAACGCTGCATATTTAAAATTAAATATAACATTTGTATCTATATATCTATTTTGTGTTAACTATTGACTTGGCCGTTTTTAGAAATGCGTTAATATTTTACACCAAAATAACAATTGATTTGTACTCTGGATTTAATAAATGCATGTTTGCTTATATTTACAGAGGTAAAAAGGCCGGATGACGATGACACAGACAGTTCCAGACAAATGGGGTTCAACCCCTGAGCAAGACATGGGAGCTGAGTCTCTATGAGCTACAAAGAACGCCACAGGTAAGGGAGTTGACTGTTCTGTAGTTTAGCTTATCAAATCGGCACCACAAGAGACTGGGAAAAGAGTTACAGGGGAGTGCGTCCATATTTTTAGCACACTATCTGTTGCTAATTGAAATCTCTATGAGAATAGAAGGTGACAGTGAATCGGGGTCGGCCCTTAAATAATATCACAACATTTTAGTGATGTCTAGTGATAATTATATTTTGGATGACGTAATGTTCATTAAAATATTTAATCAATTTCAAGATTATAGAACTGTACACAATAAGTGTTAACTTTATTGGCATGGAACACACACATTTTACCTTAAAGGTCACATTTAATCGCCTTGTTTTAGCACTTAAAATAAATGTTTGAGCTCTCCATACTAGCACTGCACGGTTAATAACTTTGAAAGTTATTTACTTTGAAAAAAAAAAGTGCGCTGTTTACACCGTACCATGGTTTGTAATGTCGGCGTGCTGTTTTGTGAATTATTAATTTTGTTATAGGTGTACTTGTGACAAGTGCAGTAAAATGCCAATAGAAGATCTGGTCCCAATCTTTATTTTTTAACATAATAACGTGTAATAACATCCTGTAGTGTGCGTTCCAGACGATTGTTGAATCCTGTAGTATGGTGTGCAATTTTAGGATTTGAGGGAAGATAAAATACAAAGAGTTTCCATGTGTGTGCTGAAACCAGAATTCCTTATAGGATTATAAAAGTCATGTAGTGTGTGCTCGGCTTGATTTATGAACGCTTAAAATTGCATATTTCAATAATGTATTTAAGCATAGCACAAGTAAAAAAAAACAGTTGTTGTGTGGACCTCTAAATCAATGAACACTTTGTTGATAAACCAGGTGAATGTAAAGTGGTGCTGACAAACAAAAGTGATCTTTCTAAGTTTTCAATGATTTGGCATCTGTCGATTTAGCTCTTTGGTAATCCAGACAAAAGGTTAGCATCGGACACACTTTCTGGCATTGTTTACCAGTCTGCTGCTCTCACACTTCCGGGTCACATTCCGTTTCCCCGCTCGTCATAGAAAGGAGCTGTACTAGTGATTCATATGATTGACAAGTGGGGGGGGGCTTGGGTGGGGATAAGAAAAAAGGACGGTGGTTAAGGAAAACGAGTTGTTTTCAACTCACAAAGGAATAAAGGTGTTACTAAACATGCATGAAACAAATCTGAATACTAATTGAGGCATGTTTTTGATGAAAGAACAACACTTCAAGATGACAGGAATGTCAGAAAGGTCACGTTATCATCATACGGCAGATTTTAAAATATAGAACAGAACATGGTAACAGAAGAGCTTCCCTTCAAATATTCATTTAAATATCAAATTATCTGCGCAAGGAATTTTGTTTATACCCAGAATCATGTGGTTGGTGCTTTGTCCCAGTCATAGATTTAAGGAATTATAACTACACAAGCATGTAATCATGACGTCATTATGTCAACACTTCAGAGTATCGAGGTATGAAACTGTTAAACCTTATTACATAGGATATGCTATTGTGGATGGCACAATATTGCCCACCCCTAACAGGGCATTCACACCAAGCGCCAAACACGCAAATAGCTTCTCTCGCACAGTTACAAACACCGCGTTCACTCTCGTGACTCATGTGAAGACATCAACTCCAAGAACGGCACGGATCTCGGCACAAGCTTGCTGGGGGAGACACGGGAATGAGTTTTTCTCCTATTCCTTTCTTCACTCCTTCAAAAAGTGTCTCTCAACCCTTTCCATTTCTTCTTGCACACTTCTTTGATAAACAAATGAACTAGCATGCTTGGCTTCAGCTAACATCATATCTAAAACAATATCTATTCATATAAAAAATTTATAACTTGCAAGATTCACAGACCTCCTCACCCACTTAATTCCAAGGAAGTTCCTTGTTGTTTCCACATAGATAACAATACAAGTTATTCATTCTGGCTGGCCACAACTGCGATATCTGTATCCTCTATTGTTGTTGCAGTGTTCCCACTTGATAAGGCAAATCAATACAATAGCAAGCCCCTGATTGGTTGCCGTGCACGCAAACTTCGTCTGAATAGAACTTGCGTCTGAATTCTCAACTCAACCAATCGCAGATCAGTCCAGTTTATCGTGCCTCGTCTCTCACAGCTGAAAAAAAATACCCACGAAGTTGCTTTATCCACGTGTTTAAACTGCTTACATAAAAGTTCAATAGTTTGTGTTACCTTTGATACAGTTTCAGTGTTGTGTGTGTGTGTGTAGGAGGCCATCACGGATGGTCTGGAGATTGCGTGTCCCCTCGCAGCTTGCACAGTGAACTCATGTGTCCCATTTGCCTGGACATGTTGAAGAACACTATGACCACCAAGGAATGTCTGCACCGCTTCTGCGCTGACTGCATCATTACCGCTCTCAGATCAGGGTTGGTTTGGTCTTACGTGCCTAGGTTTTTATATTTATAAATGGTCTGTTTAAAAAGAAAACAAAAATTGGTGCAAGATAATGTTCTTTGTACATTTTCTAGTTTTTGATCAAAATGTTGAGTAAGTACAAAGTGATTTATTGTAAATAAAATATTGTACATTAAGGTATTTTTCCAGAAATGAAAACCATCACAGAACAAGTACAAATAACACAATATACGATTGTTATGTTATGATGCACTTATTTTAATTACTCTAACAAGCCAATCTTTATTATTAGGAAGACTGCAAATGTAGGGGCAATGAGTTTCATAGAGTTTGCCTTTTAGGTTGAGTAATTGGCTTATTCTCTTTGTTTCTCAGGAATAAGGAATGTCCAACCTGCAGGAAGAAGCTGGTCTCAAAACGATCTCTACGCCCAGACCCTAATTTTGATGCTCTCATCAGCAAGATCTATCCTAGCAGAGACGAGTATGAAGCCCACCAGGACAGAGTGCTGGCTCGCATCAGCAAGCACAACAACCAGCAGGCGCTCAGTAACAGCATTGAAGAGGGCTTAAAAATCCAGGCTATGAACAGGTTTGAAGTCTTAAACTCTCCACCTTTTAAGAGGTTTTCTGCCCTATAACTTGAAGGTTATTTTTACTTCGAGTCATTAATGAACATTCAGTGACCACTGAAATTAGACGACGCTTGGGGAACAATAGAGACACTGCGTAGCTCATTTCAAACTTAAACACCAAAGAAAGGAGTGTATTTTTCATTGTGTAATAGCTAAACACTCCACTTATTCAGCAGGGTGCCTGTTTCAGCCTTGACAATCCTAGAGAAAATATCGTGGTCAGCCGTGAGATGATAAGCTCACTAATGAAGCAAGAGCCTGTGTCCACAGCTGCATGAGGCTTGTGTGACAATACTTGTGCAAAACAATACTTGTGTGTTGCAATTATGAAATGTATACTTGAGGCACATAATAACGAACAAACTACACACAAGAAAGAAAGATTACTGTCTGATTGCAGGATCAGGTAGATTCCTGCCTTTTGTGTGTGCGTTTATGTGTATATATATATATATATATATATATATATGATATATATATATATATATATATATATATATATATATCTATATATATATATATATATATATATATATATTATACACACACCACACACACACACACACACTAGTTTTACCAAAATGCCCAAAGATTGAGTAGGTCAAAGTTCTTAGTCTTTTACTCACTGCATCTGACGTCTGCGGTACGCCTGCATCACGGCAGTGGATCTACAGAGTGCGCAGCTTGTGCTCCCTTGGAGTGACCAATAATGTGTTTCTTTGTTAAACGCATATAGGTTTTGTTTGAGCCGCAAAAGGTACATATTTTTATTATTCATTTAAAATTTTTTTTTTTTCATACATAAATTGTAGATCACTTTACATTGTATATGCAATGGTTCTCAACAGAGTATGGATATGAACGGTATATTCATCAATGTTAAAAAAAGCTTTTTTTTTTTTTTTTTACTTTTATGTTAAGCTAACTTGAAATTACCTCATGCTCTCAAACAGATGAAAACACGCATAGCTTGCCTTCAGCACAGAAAGTGTCGTCTGTGTGATGTCACTTCCTGCTACAACTATAAATGTATATATATGCATTTTACATCTTTGTCTCTAGTGATTGTTGTGTACAATTAATTTTACATTTACAGTTTGCCCAAAAATAAGCAAAATTATTTATTTAAATTTTGGTAAGTGTTAAACTAGTAATGTCCGCTCTTTTAATGAATATGAAGATAAATATAAAAACATTACATATACGTTTGGTCTGAATAAACATCATGTTAACCCATTGGCTTATTA
Organism: Danionella dracula; assembly: GCA_900490495.1. NCBI lineage: Eukaryota > Metazoa > Chordata > Actinopteri > Cypriniformes > Danionidae > Danionella > Danionella dracula. The sequence continues at coordinate 3,066,481 of UELW01000100.1, forward strand.
TATTTCAAAATGTTTTTAGGAATTATACAAAGCTTCTTAAAAAGTTAATATTTCAACAGAGATAAAACACAATTTAAACAAAAAAAACAGCGCAGAGGTGAGCTGCTTGAGTCAGTCCTCTGCTGGAGAACATGAGCGGCTCTGAAGTTACGGATATGAACGCTATATGTACAAGAAGAATCTCAAAAGTGTCGAGCACAAATTCAGAGCGGAGCGTACTCGTAAGTGAGGTTACAAATCCATAGTCAACAATGCGTGAATATATCTCACAAGGTTTGTAAATTTTTCATGTCAAGCAGTTGAAAAACGTAATAAATTCAAATCTATTAACCTGTTTTTAACTAAATTCAGGTAAATGCACACGTGTCCGGATTGAGGGGAATGTTTATGCTTTCACTTGAAAATGGATGAACATTGTTTTGAATAACAGAATTGGATTTGTACATTTGAATTGTGCGATTTATTTTTTTTATTGAATTTTTTGAATATAATCTTTGAGGTCATCCTGTCTCCATAAAAAGAGCATGAGCTGCCTTAGGTGAAATGTGCTTGAGAAAATGTGTGGGGACGCGAGACTAGTGTCTAAAGTTTAGGCAAATTGGAAGGAATTTTTTCGTGAACAACTTCCGATATGAGAGAAAGCTCTTTCAAGTGATTGCTCAGCTCACCTGCTTTTATGTCATCGCTTCTGATTACTGGAAACACGCAGAGGGTACGCAACTAGCTATAGGTTTGAGGAGTCCATTACAGATATACACGTCAATGGAAAGGGTAATTTTACTCAATTTTCTTCAGGATTAGCTGACCAACAGTAGTGTTTCTAGCTTACTCAAATAATACTTGTTTCGCTTCAAAATTAGTTGCAACTTGTGCAGAAAATCAGTTGTGCTTTTCAATGTTTTTTCTATTTTCAAATAATGTTGCTTCTCATCACTCATCTACTGGGGGCACTCTCTCATCCAGACTGCAGAGGGGAAAGAAACACCAGATTGAAAACGGCAGCGGGGCAGAAGATAACGGGGACAGCTCACACTGCAGCAATGCATCAGTGCACAGTAACCAAGAGGCTGGGCCTAGCATCAAGCGAACCAAAACCTCAGATGACTCAGGTCTGGACATGGATAATGCCACAGAGAATGGAGGAGGAGAACTGGCACTGGACGGGGTCAGTGAGATCGAGCTGGTCTTCCGCCCTCACCCGACGCTGATGGAAAAAGAAGATGCAGCACAAACACGGTGAGCCAGCTATCAATCTTTGCAAATTAGCTCTGCAAATGTGTATTTTTTAAAATTTTTATTCTGGATATACATTTGCTATTTAAAATCAGGTATATCAAGACGTCAGGGAATGCCACAGTGGACCATCTCTCCAAATACTTAGCCGTAAGGTTGGCTCTTGAGGAAATGCGCAAGAATGGAGAAGGAAGCCCCATTAACGTTGAAGAAGCAGCCAGTGAAAAACAGTATACAATCTACATCCCTACAGCAAACAACCAGTTCACAGTAAGTTTGCCTCTGAGACTGCGAGCAAAGCACCATATTCACATTTAGATATTCTCGTTTTTGGGCCTGTTTTTCACTGCGAGTTAAGCTGGACCCAATTCCTATTTACGATCATGGAAACTTGGGGGGGTTTGATTTATTTGACTGTGTGACTCTGGCACTCTAAGTCAGTCACAATAATACATTTTATTTTGCAATAAAATACAGTTTTGATATTTCCATATACCTAACTAATGTCATAATGACAATGAAACTACTTGAATTTTATCTGTCAGTTTTTCAGACACTTTTTCAACTTTCTTTTCAATATTCTATTTACATACATTTTAATTCAGACAAAAATAAAAAATTTTTTTTTACCCTGGTTTTATTTTTGAGTTTAATTTTCAAGGTGTTCTGAGCCTAAATATCCAGAATAAAATGGATGATAAATAGTGGAATCAACAAGGAAATTCATGATCAGAGTCCATGTGTTCTACATCATGCATGTCTGTTTTTATAGTTCACCAGCTGTGCATTAAACTGGAACAAGTCAACTTTTATTACTATCTTTGATGGTAGATAGTGTTAGCCAGAACTTCACTCACTCTAAGAGAGAACAGTTTTATTTGATTGTAAACAGGGAGCTATGCTTGTGCTGTAGCTTCACCTGAAGGTTCTGCTTATCTCATGAGTGTGCCCCATACTGCGAGCTTGTGACTGTTACTCCACATTTTACTGGGACTTTGATTACTTCACTAATATCATGAAGGCGAGAGGGGGGCACTGATTGGTTGAAACAGCCAGAAATATTTGACAGGGTTCAACAAACATTGCATCATCCCGACTGCTACATGCACAATAACTGCACAATTTTTTTCGGAGCAGATTCAAGATCACTTCTTCCCATTGACTTAATATGCTAATTCCAACGCAAACCAGTCAATCAATTTAATTAATTAATTAATTAATCAATCAATCAATCAAGTTTTCATATAGCACTTTTTTACCAGTTGCTTTCAAAGCAGCTGCACAAAGTTCTAGTGTGGATCAGGTAAGGTAAATAGGAATGCCCTCTGTGAGAATTTGGGTTCATGAGCGCCCCTTTTGATGCAGCAGTGCACTGTTTGCTCACGATAAATTTCATTACACACCTAAACTATGTTCAGACTAGAGCCCAAAGTGACACAAATTCATTTTGTTTGCCCATTTATGACCTGTACCTGATATTTTCATGCTCAATCGGACAAAGTTATCCAACCCAGTGCTCATGTGGCATTTTCTTGGTTTTCCATATTTGAGGCCTACTTGTTTCATGGGTCGAGTCTCTGGAGAAGTCTTTTACTGAAATAGTAATTGGAAAGCCACAACAGTGCCTGAGGTGAGGCGCTTCAATGTTTGCACCTGTTGCATTTCGGGTGACGTAGTTTCCTTTTCTGTGTGTGTCACATTGGAGCTGGATACATTTTAAAAGATAGAAGGTGCATATTTTTTTCAAATGCTAGCAAATACACTAAATAAATCAAATGTCACCCCAAGAAATCTGAATTGAGCATTTGTTTTCTCTTCAGACAAAAGAAAAAAATCTATTGAAGATTTTTAATCTATTTAAGTATTATTACATTATTTTGTATTATTACATGTAAACAGAATGGTGATATGTTTAAAAGTTCAATAAATTCATGAAAAAATTTAATTGAGTTATTAATTGAGGTTATGACTCACGATCATATTACTCTGCAGTATCAAAATGTTTGTAAAATGATTATTGGGGGGACTTATAATTAAGCACCTGAACACAGCTTTAGGAAGAGGGTCAGAACATTTGTGCCACACTCAAGAAGATGGATTTTTTCTTTACAAAACAAGTGCATACATTACAAACATTAAGAGAAACGTTGACTTCATGTTATACTATGCTGTGTTTAATGGATGCTTATCTGCTGCGTGACGGTATACTTTCTTCTCTTTTCATTCAGGTTCTGAATGGCTCTTTCTCCCTGGAACTCGTAAGTGAAAAGTACTGGAAGGTTAATAAGCCCATGGAGTTGTACTTTGCCCCAACGAAAGAGCACAAATGAATTTCTGTGTGAAACCAGGGTCCGAACTGACCTCAGACAGACTGATTCTTCAC
>UELW01000100.1:6014607-6219352 GCA_900490495.1 Danionella dracula
TCTGATTTATTCTTCATCTTTTTTTGAAGGACATCGAGCCTATAGAAAGAACAAAGCAGAGTATATCTCAAACTCTGAGATGAATGCGTTTTCTTTGCAACCAGATGTGAAACCACTTTGAACACACCTGATAGGGACGATCTTCTGCAGACAGTGCTGTTAAAAGATTTTTGGATTTATTTGTTTTACTTATTTTTCCAGGAGCTCAGAATCTGTTTCATATAAATATTGCAGTTATTTCAAAGTGTAAGGGTAATTTATTTTCTTCTGAAGCTGAAATCTTCTGTCATCTAACTTGTTTCTGAGTATAATGTTATTTATATAAACAGGGCTACATTTAATGAAATACATAACTCAAAAGTTGGACCATGGAACTCGAACACTTGCTAATTGTGTTGAAATTACAAGCGTGTGGGTGTTGGTACACACTTCTTGAACAAGAGGGTGATGTCCAGCTCGGGAGTTCTGAAATCCTGCTTGGCCTTCGTCAGGCTTGTGAATAGAAGGACTACCCTCGAGTGTCGTCGTGCACAATGAGAACTGAAGCACAGTTTCTAACAAACACTGTGTGAGATTCATAACGGGATTTATGAAAGTAACCATATTAAAAAAAAAAAAAAAAACACGCTATGGAATAGATTCACCAATAGTATTGGTTTTAATGGAATGTATAATTGTATATTTTTGATCCAATAAATGCTCATTTGAGTGATCAAACCAGCTTAGATGCTGTTTTCTAGGAACAGGTGATTGAGGCTGAGTTCTTTGTGGAGGTGTACACCAGTACACCAGCAGGTGGAGTACATGCACTCTTAAACACACTAACGTGCTGAAAACTACAACTTTTAGGAAAAACAGGGTTAAGAGGACAACAAAGCTTGTATCTGTCTAATGAACATGCATTTTATGGGGAATACACAATAATATGGATGTTTCACACTGCACATTTAAAGGGCAAATGTTTAGGGATTTATATTAGAAAACTTGAAGTAAGCTGATTTAACAAGCACAAGCAGCAATGTATTAAAGGGGAAATCCATTAATCAATAATACCTTTAACTATTAATTTCTGTTCATTTAAGTGGCCATGGCCTTATCACCAACATGTCAATGGTTCTCTTCTGAAGCGAAGCAGGTCTGATCCTGGAGGGGACACTAGGAAAACCAGGTTGCTGTGGAAAGTGGAACTAGTGAGACCAGCAGAGGGTGCTCACCCTATGGTCTTTGGGCGGAAAGATGGCGCAGTTGTGGAGTTGGTCGTCCTGTAACCGGAAGGTTGGCGCTTCGGTCCCTTGCCATTCTGGCCCTGGGCAAGCCACTTCGCCCACTTTGCCCAGCATGGATGTGTGTGACTGGTGGGGGGTGTTTGGTGGTGGGCAGGAGGCTATAGGCGCAGAATGGCAGCCATGTTCTGTCAGACTGCCCCAGGCTGAGGGCTACCAAGGTAGCTTATCACCACCAGAGTGTGAATGTGGAGGGAATGAGTAATTGTAAAGCATCTTGAAGTGTCTGGAAAAGCACTATATTAATTGAAGGAAGTATTATTGTTTGTGGGTCCTAGTGCCCCAATGCATTGACAGGGAGACTACTGTGACTGACTCGTAACAAATTTTGGGATATTTAATTAAAAAGAGTACCTTGCCTCCTACTCCCTGCATGCTAATTGACTACATTTCTCTGATTGGCTTGACATGTCTCCAGTGAGTGTTCTAGTACAGAGTGGCTGCAGTTGCTGCACACTATGGTTGATTCAGAAACAAAATAAATGTGATAATTTATTACAATAATCACAGAAACGTATAGAGCACAAAAACTTGAGATATTTGAGATTGGAGGGCGAAGACAAATAGGAAGCATTGTGTATGTTATCATTATTTGGCCTGTAATTTTGCTTATTGTGTCATCGACCAATAAATTGTCATATTGATGTTACAAAATAATTTTTTTTAAATTTTCCAGTGTTTAAGACTATGAAAGAAGAAGGTAAAACATACCCTACTTTTTCCCTCTTTTATTTTCTTTCGTCGATGCTTGATTGATCAGCTGAAAAACTTCTAGTGCGAGCAATCAGAGATAGACGTTGGTTTGTAACAATTTCCATATTGTCTCTCGCCTACTGTAAGTCACGCTTGGAAAAAAGGTTGGCAGTTAATTCAATACATCTTTGTCCTCTTGTTATGAAGCTTCATGATGACAACACATGCTGCGTGACATGACAAGTGTATAAGTAGCTGGGATTTTATTCATGTAAAACCTTTAACCAATTACTGAAGACTTCAGAAGTAATTTTAGTATACAAAGTATACTTAATTAAATACAGTGTTTTAGAGATTAAATGGAAATTTCACACATAATTTAAACTCTGATAGTTTACATTTTAATTTAAAAAGTCATACAGATAATTAGCACTTGTAAAACGACAACACAATATTTGTAAATCATTTTCTCTTTAGTTAATAAACAGTGACCAATAAGTATTGATTGAAATACAAAATATTGAGAAATAGGCAGATGACATGGTCAAATATATAAACCAAATTAATCAAACCATTTCAGATAATATTATTTAAAAAATCGTTGTATTTTCAAATACTTTTATTTAAAAGTTGTCATGTTATTAATGCAAATAATTATAGCTAAATTAAATGTAACACATGGATCGACACGTTCACTCTGCTATTATCAAAAAGCTTAACCAAAGACTCACCTTTCCCCCAACCAAACCCTTCTAATGCTAATCTTAAAATAACATCAATTAGCCAGCTGAAAGACTAAGAAATGATTAGAAATGTCTGATAATTGTGAGGGGCATTAAGCTTGATTGGCAGCTTGAGCTGAAGGGGCATTAGAGTGAGTGAGAGGGCGGGAGGGGAGCAGGGAATTCTGGGACTTTGCAATCACTGCTCAACTGGCAGCTTTTGTAGCTCTGTGATTGTCAAGTGGGCCATTTGTGTGTCTGATTAGGAGGCTCTTGCTCTGATTTTACAGCTCTGTGTCCTCACACGTCCTGCGCAATCACAGCGGCCTCTTACTGTCACTCCAGGCCTGCTGATTTCACCCACCGAAGAAAGAAGACTCAGCTCAACCTCTGTGTCCTTCACAATAGAACGCCAAACTAGATTTTACTGTAGGAAACAATGCTTTAAAAGGAGCTAAGCTAATTTAGACAAAAACACTTTTTTGGGAATATTACACTGATTGTTAGCAGCTGTATAGGTGAAAAGAAATGGTAAAAAAATGGTAAAAAGGCAACAACATTGTGAAACTAACAATTGCGGTAAAACACCATTGTTTTCAACATATAATAATAGATGTATTGTAGAAAACAGTAAACCATTTATGTCAACTTTTTACAATGATGTTTAATAACGTAATATTTAAACACGACACAACCCTGTAAAATAACATTAGATTGTAGTAATGATGAACTAGCTATGCCATGACACTCGAAGAAAATGTTACGATTAGAAAACAAATGGAACAACACAGTAAATAAACAAAGCAAATTAACTAAAACATACAACTTTATAAGAAAATAACCTTTGTTTCTGCTTTGTTAGAGCAGAGGTTGACCCAAAGATGACCTCTTTGTCTGGTGCGTTTTGATTTGCCAACCAAACCATTCGAGGAGGCTGTTGAGACGTCTCCTTCATCACTTGTTGCCCATACTCTGTTACAGCACTTTCTGTTTTTATTTTGTGCTGACAAATATGAATCAGCGCTGTCGAAAACTCTCTCTATTATTAGGTTCAATAACTCCTAACGGAGTCAAGACCCACAGACAAATGCCAGGAACTCTCCAAAGTCATGTGACAGATGGCACATCTTTCTGGTGAAGTGAAGTGAAGTGAAAAGTAAAGTGAAAGAGACCAGTTAGCCAGATATGGAGCGACCCATACCCACGAATTTGTGAGCAATCAGTTTAGTGAACAAACTCACCGTGAACACTCACCCGGAGCAGTGGGCAGCCATTGCTGCGGCGCCCAAGGAGCTGTTGGGAAACTGGTGCTTGCTCTTGTTTCATCACTCACACCCCCTTCAACTCGGTGGATTGTAGTTTGAAACGGTGACCTTCTGATCTCGTTATTCCCCAGACCACAATTGCCATACTGTTCGGTTCTTGGCCAGATTCTTCCCAATCTTTGGTATTGAGTGCAAAACTAAAATACATTTCCACCCAAAATTATTTAAGACGTCTGCAGTCTTTAAACCCTCAAAAACAGATACTTTTGTCATTTTACCAGAAAAATAAAAATACTACATGATCTCAAATTTCACTCTTTAAAATCAGAAAGCATTTAAAAAGGAGTTTGTATTTTCTATTTCTACTTGTGTGGGTTTCCTTCCACAGTCCAAAAACAGTTCCCATCAGTATTGAATGGGCGCAGTGCATGACACTGTCCACTATTTTTTCCCAATGTAGACAGAAAATGTGTCTTTGTGATATCTATTTTGTATTTTGTATTTTTTATTTTATTAGATGAAGATATTGAATCTTAGATATTTAACAAGGGTATTCTTCATCCATTCTTAACAGATCTCTTTTGGCTTTTACACACCTGTGCATCTACGGCACTGCAGCAACCACACTTCATCCATCTGTGTTTCAGATGTTTTCTCTGTCTGTGAGTGAACAATAGCTTCCCTTAATAAACAAGGACACACTCTTCTTGTGTTTTTTTCTCTCTGGGATCATCTCATTGCTATTGGGATGTTTTGTGCCATTAGCCCCATCAAGTGGCGAGCCAGGTAACTTCATTCAAAAACATAAACAGATGAGCCAATCACTGCAGTTTGATACGCTGCATGAAAAAATGACTTGCTGTGTTTCTTGGAAACTGACACATCGACACTTTGCGCTTTTTCTGACAGGTGTATAAGGTCAATTTAGCTATCATGTATTTAAAATTAAACATCTACTGCTTCCAGCAGATGGATATGTGACGCCTAGCGTGCTGATGCCTAAAATCAAAACGTGTTCTTAGAATCAGAGCTGTGTGAGCCATAGGTCTTCTTGATGAGTTCATTATGAACAAACTACATTCGAACCATTCTGTGTCAAGTTTTCCCCCCCTCTAAATAATATATTTCTCACTATTGGCCAACATTGTAAATGCTATGTAGTGAAATTGATTACGTTTAGCACATGTTCTGCTATGTTTTTCTTTTGGCCTTTTTGTTAATGAATGACACAATGTTAAGAATTGTCTGAGATTTTGTTTCAAGTGTTTTCATGCAGCTTCATCATTTCCTGTAGGAAGTATATCTCTGTTTCAGCTCAACAGCTGTGACATTCATGTATTGATTACATGCTATAGCATGGTGGGCCTCTCCATCTCCTTCATACTGTACAGCACAAGTGCTAGAGGTAAAAATGTCTGAAAGATTATGGCCAAACATAGGGATCACCTAAGAACCCCTTTGATGAATTAGAGCTGAAGATTGAGAAGATTTATTCGATTTGCTTTCATCTCAATGGTTTTCTTTCGAGAGCCTGGTGCACTCCAAACTTTTCGAAGCATGCAACTGTATCCCAAAGGAAAGAAAAATAAACTGTTGCACACAGGGTACTGTATCATTATCACAACAAAGCCTGTTGGTGGGAGCTTCTGAAATCTGAGGATAGAAACATCTGGAGCATGTTAATCAACTGGTGAATGACGGATGACTTTTATTCTGCCTGCTGACAGATTCGAGGCGGGCCTCCTGGTCGATTATGATACATGATAATGACATCATTTGACTGAAGTGGACCCTACTCATGAGTCTCTGTACACATCAGTCAGGGTCTGTTTAGCTTTTTACACCATATTAACTTCAGCTCACTGATGTGGTAACCGAGGTTCCTGTTTTAATTAATGTCCATGGAATCGTTCTGCTTGATATAAACATGTGAGGGTTCCTCTTTCAATATCTGTAGATTGATTGAAATTACAAACATCTGACTGCAAAAAACTAAATGTTTAAATGTGTTATTAGATGCCAATTTTTCACAAGTTGACATGATTCCTTGTTCAAAATAAACACCCCGTATAAAAAAAATAACATTTAGGTTTTTTTTAAACATCCTTATTAAAATTCAAACAATTCAACTCACAAAACATCCATCCTTCCCTCTCTCGATCTATCTATCTATCTATCTATCTATCTATCTATCTATCAATCTATCTATCTATCTATCTATCTATCTATCTATCTATCTATCTATCTATCTATCTATCTATCTATCTATCTATCTATCTATCTATCTATCTATCTATCTATCTATCTATCTATCGATCTATCAATCTGTCTATCTGTCCGTCCATCCGTCCGCCCGTCTGTCTCTCTCAATGTGTTTTTAATGAAATGTTGCAAACAGGTACCTATTCTATTTATTTACTTATGAAGTACTGTAAATCTGGATAATAACAATATACACATTTGATCATTATGTGGTTAAAACCTGTGGTTAAGAGTTGCACAGTTTTATGAAATCTAAGTGTAAAATAACATCTGTCCTTTACAGGGAATTCAAATGTGGTCAAGTTGCAGTAAAAGCAGAAAGCTGTTCCAAAAATCAGGTTAATCATCAGATTAGCATAAGTTCGGGAGGAGCTTAGCTGATAATTGATTAATCATATGATCCCACCTACCCATATCATCTCCAGTATATTAAACCAAAGATCTAACATCTACATCGTGCAAGCTATCCCTCCTTCCACCCCTTCGCCACTCACCATGCATGTTTCACCCCATCTCACTTAATGATCTTCACGTTGTTAAAACAACGAAGAGCAAACTCAAAAATAAGTAGAAAACTTATATCAACCAATGCCTTAGAAGACTTTAATCATATTTACTCTGTAATTGTACCCAGCTTAAACTAATATTATGTATCACTACTAAATAATTTGTTTGTTCAACTGAATATCTCTATAATAAAAAAGCTTCGAGGGATGGGATTTTAATTTTGTGTGGCATGTTTTAATATTTGTCAGAATTGCATGTAGTATGGCCATCTCTCATCTTCCTACAGTAAATCTGTGCAATCTCTCTCTCTCTCTCTCTCTCTTGGTGTCTCACTTTAGTGTAACACTCTTCACAGCCCTCCTGATGAGTTACCTGGAGGCCCCCTCGAGCCTTTTGGGGTCGACCTAGTGATGGGTGGCGTGCTGCCTGCCACTCGTTGGTGGGCCGGCTGTAATTTACGAGATCTCCTGTAATTTCCTGCTGGTTTCTCAAGTGGTTGTGGGGAGGAGAAAGAGCCTTTTCTGTTTGACCTCTCTCTACTTCATGCATCAGCCTGAAGGAAATAATTACCAGGAAGCAGAAAGGAAGAAACGAGAGGAAGAAAGAAGCATGAGCTATAAACAGCTCCTGACCTGAGCGCTTTCACTGTGGAGAGAGCACAGCTATAGGTCAAAGGTCAGGGTGGACATTCATCGTGAATTAAACTGTGTTTGAACTCAGAGACAAAGTGCATGTTGTGACGCAGGACGAAGTAGGTACAGACATAACACAGGACGAAGAAACTTACTGGGATTGAGATCAGATGCATCTAAAAGGTGGTAAAACATGAGAAGTAAATGGCAATAAAAAATACATTGTGTTTTACATGGTGTAAAACAATATTGAAATGAATGAATAATGTAAACTTAGAAAAAACATACAAATACAAATATTATATATTTTGAAATATTGTATGTATTGAAATAATTATTGAAACAAATGAATAAGAAATATTGTAATTTTTATTATAAAATATAAACAATTACAATTTAAAACATTGCATTTCAAAATTTTGAATGTGAAAAAAAAAACTATTAAAATTAAGCATAAATAAATGCATTCACTGTTTGGACAAAAGAGACATGAGAAAGCAGCCAATAAATGTTGACTCTCTTGAACTAATTTATAATCATGCATTTTAAATTATTGTTATCTATATATTTTTTAACTGCATTATGCATCATGGTTAAACAAGTAGCGTTTTCTATCAGTTTGCTTTCACAAATTTAACCTGTGTTAAGTGTAATATTTAACTGTACTCAAAGGTTACACAATACACATTTAACATATTATTACTATTTATGTTAGCTGCGTGTTCAAACCACTTACAAAAAATAAACTCTAACAAAAATTTTTTTAATTATCAGATCAAAAAATTAAATAAATAGTAATTGGAATGGAAAAAGTTACATGAGTATGTAAATGTTTTCATTTTTACTTTTGCATTATATAAAGAGCACTCAAATATAGATCAAGATAATTACCACAAATGTTTTTTTCCATCTCAAAGGTCTGTAATAAAGTGAGCAATTCTAAATTTTACACGAAACACGTTGTTTTAATTGTGAATAGTTTAAAACACACACAGGGTTTCGAAACCTATGGCTTCCAAAAACCCAAGTTTGTCAAAAATTAATTTAGTGGAACCTAATCATGTAAGATTAAAAGTGAGAAAGGCTTCTGTACTGTACATAAAAACAGCCTCTGGAATTAAGCCCTCATAAATTGCTAATGTGCTTTTAATGTATTCTTAATCAACAGTCTAAGCACACATGGAGTTTGTTTCACATCAAGAAGGCTGAAGGGGTACTTGATAAACATTCAGATTGCTCTTTTTATGCATTTTAACTTAAAACAGACCTTAGTGCGTATACACATACCAACCAACTCCTGCTGTATGTTTGGAATCAGACTCAATAAAAAAAGGTTTAAAAAGTTAGGTCAAAAAAAGAATAAAAGACCCAAATGGCCAGCTAATGATGACCACAAAAATATACATTATTTAGTATATTCCATATACATTATTTTGTCTGTGTAACAGAAAACTGTGTGAATAATAAGAAATGTATTTAAAACATACTTAATAACCCACTGAGTCTAAGGCTTTTTCTGTCTCGTGAACATTTTTGAGGGTGAGCCGTACATGTTACTCTTATCAAATTCTCCAGATAAATTATAGACAAATGCCCAGTCAGCAAAAACAATAGGGCAAAGTTTGGCATTTGTATGTCTCTGACATACAGTATGTGGACCAAATATGCCCAAAACATTAGAGCCATTGTATTTTTAATGGCTCAAAAGACATGGACCAGACATTAAATTTAAGGTTGACTTGGATGAGGCTTGGGGCAGTCATGGGCAAATGTGGCTCTTGCCTGCAAGCAGAACTTGGTCCAGTGATGTACAGCAAGCTAATCCACTGCGGAACTCATATAAAGCAAAACAACGTGTGTAAGTTCAAGCTAGGGCTCGAAAATTGTGGTTGATATCAGATTTGACTTGTGATCTAAGCAAACAAACAAGTGGAAAACAAGAGCAAACAAGTGGACAAAGAACAATGTCACTGCCAATCATTTAAAAAATGGTAGGGTGGCAACTTCTCCAGAGTGTCCCAAAGAATAAGGGGGAGTTTAAGAAGGATATCAATCTAAAGGTCTAGTAGCTAGTGTACTACAATAAGTAGTAAAGGAAAAGCATTTAGTTCACATTTTTTCTTATTACCTTTTATTGTAAAATACTTTTTCTATTTGGAGAAACCGCAAAACATTCCAAAAACAATGTGTACCAGTAAGGCTTTGTGGGAGAACTTTTTATTTATCTTAACGCCAGTGGGGATGTTCTGTGGACATACAACGTCTAACATAGCATACACAGCTTTACGCTTCTGTATGCTTGTTGAAGCTTCAAAGAGTTTTCAATGCTTTCCTTATTCATCTTGGAGCAGCTAAGCTCAATGTCTTGCTTACGGTATCGAGGCAGCATTACTAAGCAATACATCTAATTCACTGGCACTCTGTGATCTCAAGTACATCTGACCGTTTCTGTTTGAAATTTAAGCTTGTGTTTTACTATACTTTATTTTCAACATCATAGTCATGATGTGGGACCACGAGTTTTCTTTGTCCCACCCACCTGTCACACAAACAATACTCCCTCTAGTGGAGAAGTGAAGTTTAAGTAACTAAATTTGGGAGGAGCGTTAGCATTTAAGCTTATTATCTTCCCTTTATACTCATCTATCAGGCAACCTTTAATTGCCGATTAAAATCATAAGTCCTCCACAATCTCTTCTCGGAACTTTGCCTAGGTTGAACTATTTTAATTTACTATTCAACTTTTGTTATTCGACAATCAATGACAGAAGCATCAACTTTTCATCGACAATCATTGACAGAGGCAATTAAAGTAACCATAATAGCCCAATTATCTATAGGACTCAGTTTTAAGCTTATATCAAAAACAAACATTTTTCTTGTATTTGTTATATATATATATATATATAATATATTATATATATATATAATATATATATATATATATATATATGAGGAATTTATTACATTTTTACAGTGAAACATCAAATGTCCTCACAGAGCTGGAAGCACATCAGCATCACCAGCATCATGAGAGCTAACAAAAATTTGCTACAGTCTGGTGTTTTTGCCCGAGTACCAATCTGATTGGAATATCCATGCTTTTGGAGATTTGAGCGGTTGTTCTACATGAAAACTGCCTCAAAGAAGGAAAAGCGGAGTGCCATGTTTTCAGATGGAGCCTATGATAACAGCCATTCATCTTCATTGGCTGGAACAAGCTTTGGAGTGATCAAGGCACGCTAGGTCCTTCTCGATCTCATATCTTTAGCAAGGGCAAGACTAAACCAAGTGGAAAGAGATTCATGTCAGTGCAGGTTTCTCAAAACAGCCCCAGTTTCTCTGCCACACAGCTGTGATGCGTCATACCCTCACCAGTTCAATGCTCGGCATGTGCTGCTTTACTATTTACTAACAAAACAATGCTGCCTTTAATTCACTTTTGGTTTTACCAATGACAAAGTGGCAAATATGGACATATTTTGTTCTAGTTAAATGTTTGCAGTAGAATTTTGACTACAACATTAATGTAAACACATTTTTTGTAAATGACACAGGGACACAGGACTAGGCCTGAGTGACCTTGGGACCATCTGAAGGAGCAGATCACCGTGAACAAAGAGCTATGCATTTGAGTCCAATTCACTTTAAATGAAAACTGACATTTCTAGTCGGAATTTTAGTTCTATTAACGTACATAGACATCTCAACGCTTTTCCTCTTCAAAAGCATCATGGCAACATCTTAATGCAAATCGTCCTCTAATCTCCCAAAGGGCTTCTATTCTTATAAACACTCCAACTGAGAGGTGTTGATGACTACGCGATTTCAAAGCCTGTTTTGTTATTTCAGGACACTTGACAAAACTCCTTAAAGAGGAAAATAGAAAAAACATAGTATGCATTAAAGCCCAGAAAGTGCTTTGACACATTTGTCACTGTACAAACTTTAATCTATGGCAATCTGCTTTTTGAAAGCCTTATTTGTTTCTTGTGCACTTCCATATCTGTTAACAGTTTTCCTGTCGATATGGAGTGGTACTGTTAAAAGCCTTTGATTTGGGCAGAATTTGGCACAATGCATCCACTCTCCCCCTCATTCCACTCTTGCATTTGACGTCCGTTTGACGTTCAGCTATTTTTGAGACAGACTTCAGAATCGTGTTTTTGTAGTTTTTGTCCTGTTTTACAAAGGCTTGTCCTTGCTGTTCTCCAGTCACGCTTTCAGGCACGCAATTGGCGGAAATTGGTCAATAACAGGTGGTAAGTGATGAGCTATTTTTGCTCAGTAAATGGGTTAAACAACCAAAACAGGGGTAACATCCGGTCAGACCCGACACAAGTATCATTTTAGAGGTAAAGATGGAGAGACAAAAGAGTTGGTTTGCAAAGACAAATATACAAATGCTATTCAGAGCACTTAACGCATTTGTTGTTTTGGAGCTTTGCAGTTTTGCAATAATGTGTTGAAGAAATTTACGATTTTTAAATTTTACTTTAATTTAATAGGAGGAAAGTGTATTATTAATTATGTTCCTAATTTCGTATTATTAATTTTAGATGTAATATACATTTGATTGTTCAGAAATTGGTTTAAATATTTAAAATAGGCAATCCTTCCTGTTTTTGTCTTCTATCAACATGGTTAGAAAGCTTTCAAAAACATTTCAGCCACTTCATAATGTTAGGTTTGAACCAATTGTATCACATGTATTGATTCAATTCATGTATTGATTTCATTTTGGTGTTAATGGACAAACAATTTTCTTTCACATTGAAATATGTTTCAGTAGTGATCAATAGCACTTTATAATAATCATTTATTAAGCATTATTAAATGCTTTCTATGTTATTACATTACATTACATTTATAAGCAATTCATAAATAAAACTTTCAAGGCTTTTTACTGGTTTATAAGCACCTTTATAATTTGCTTAATTATGTTAATTTCATGCTTTACTGAGGATAAGCTAATCATTTATAAATTACACTTTCTGCTATTTAAAACATAATCCTACTGTAACTTATGATTAGTTCAGGTAGTTATAAAGAATTTACGAGCTGCTAGTTGATTGTGTGTATGAACTCATCTAAAGTGAGGACTATTTATGCTTTATAAAGCTGTTTTTATGAGCTCTTCTAAAGTGAGGACTATTTATGACTTACAAAGCATTGACAAATGACATTCAAAGGCTCAGTTTTATTCTAAAAACCAGACCATTAAAATGCTTAGTCTCATTTGTTAATGCTTTACAAAACATAAATAGGTCTCCCTTTAGATCAGCTCACACGATCAGTTAACTAATAGCTAATAAATGCTTTAGAACTACCAAAATTAATTACAGTAGGATTGTGTGTTAATAAAGCATTTATTATCACACTTAGTAGCTGTTACTATATATCTGAATAATAAGATGTATGAATTTGCTTTTAAACAGTTCAATAATCATTTATTAACATGTTCTAAATTATCTCAATAATCACTTACAAATAATAACTCATTGTTTCTTAATACTGAAATTTTAATTTATAAATGATTAACTGATACTCAGTAAAGCATGAAATTAATGTTATTAATTATATTATATAGACATATAATAAACCAGGAACAAAGCTTTTAAATGGCTTACAAATTTGGAATAGCATAGAAACAAATGCTTTATAAATTACTTAATAACTATTTGTCAATGCTTAATAAATTATTAGTAATGTGTAGTTATTATAAAGTGCTACTAAAAAAACTCAAATGTGGAACAACTTCAAGATGCACAACAATAAAAAGAGTCAGGTATTGTGTTGCTGAAGTAGAACCGATTACATCTATGAGATCGTGTGTCTTTGAAGTGAGTAAACGGGATGAAAATAATCTCTACTCTCAATAATAACAGAAAAATTACACCATTAAAATATGTTGTCACCTGAAAGACACCAAATGTCAACATTCAGGATGTTGAAAATAATACAAATTCTCAAGTACACTTGTTGAAAATGGCTTATAAAGTAAACAACTAGAAATAAGAGAGAAAAAAAATAGAGAAAAAAAAAAGATAAAGTTGTAAGCTCTCTATTTAAAATTGTCCGTTGATGGATCTGCAGCTGGAGAGCAAGGAGCCGAGTTTGTTAATGGATCAATATGGAAACTGCTGCATTAAAGGCTTTTTTTGGTGTGCCTAATCACTGGGAAGAGCTCACAGGCTCGCTGGAAGAAACCCACACTCACCCTGATTGTCAATTTGGGGCTATTATATGTTTGATGAGGCCTCCGGTGTGATGCTGTGCTCCTGGACAATCAGAGCTGAAGCTACAGAAAGAGCACAGGGGGACCAAGAGAGCAGTCTGATTGAGCATTTTCACACAGATAGAGACAGACAGACATCATGTGGAGAGAAAGAGAGCATAGTGATTCACAGAGCATATTGATTTTAATACTGAAACTGATTCATGCCATGACAAACACATACAGAGGATAGTCAGATTTGCACATACAGATTTGCATACAGATAAGTTTTACAGCTAGATTGACACCATGACAAAAAGACTAACAGTCACAGGCAAAAACGTAACAGACTGAAACAATAACATAAATACTGACACTATGACAAAGAGACTGACAGAAAGAATCACAGATAGACACAATAACAAAGAGACTGGCAGAAAGAGTCACAGACAAACTGAAACAATAACAAAGAGACTGACATAAAGGGTCACAGACAAACTGACACAATAACAAAGAGACTGACTGAATGGGTCACAGACAGACTGAAACAATAACAAAGAGACTGACAGAAAGGGTCAAAGACAGACACAATAACAAAGAGACTGACCGAAAGGGCCACAGACAGACAAAACGGGTCACAGACAGACTAACACAATAACAAAGAGACTGACCGAAAGGGTCACAGACAAACTGACACAATAACAAAGAGACTGACAGAAAGGGTCACAGACAAACTGAAGCAATAACAAAGAGACTGACAGAAAGGGTCACAGACAAACTGACACAATAACAAAGAGACTGACCGAAAGGGTCACAGACAAACTGACACAATAACAAAGTGACTGACAGAAAGGGTCACAGACAGACTGAAACAATAACAAAGAGACTGACAGAAAGGGTCACAGACAAACTGAAACAATAACAAAGAGATTGACAGAACGGGTCACAGACAAACTGACACAATAACAAAGAGACTGACACAAAGAGTCACAGACAAACTGACACAATAACAAAGAGACTGACAGAAAGAGTCAAAGACAGACTGAAACAATAACAAAGAGACTGACAGAAAGAGTCACAGACAAACTGACACATAAACAAAGAGACTGACAGAAAGGGCCACAGACAGACTGACACAATAACAAAGAGACAGACAGAAAGAGTCACAGACAAACTGACACAATAACAAAGAGACTGACAGAAAGGGTCACAGACAAACTGAAGCAATAACAAAGAGACTGACAGAAAGGGTCACAGACAAACTGACACAATAACAAAGAGACTGACCGAAAGGGTCACAGACAAACTGACACAATAACAAAGTGACTGACAGAAAGAGTCACAGACAAACTGACACAATAACAAAGAGACTGACAGAAAGGGTCACAGACAGACTGAAACAATAACAAAGAGACTGACAGAAAGGGTCACAGACAAACTGAAACAATAACAAAGAGATTGACAGAAAGGGTCACAGACAGACTGACACAATAACAAAGAGACTGACAGAAAGGGTCACAGACAAACTGACACAATAACAAAGAGACTGACAGAAAGAGTCAAAGACAAACTGACACAATAACAAAGAGACTGACAGAAAGGGTCACAGACAAACTGACACAATAACAAAGAGACTGACAGAAAGGGTCACAGACGAACTGACACAATAACAAAGAGACTGACAGAAAGAGTCACAGACAAACTGACACAATAACAAAGAGACTGACAGAAAGAGTCAAAGACAAACTGACACAATAACAAAGAGACTGACAGAAAGTGTCACAGACAAACTGACACAATAACAAAGAGACTGACAGAAAGGGTCACAGACAAACTGACACAATAACAAAGAGACTGACAGAAAGAGTCACAGACAAACTGACACACAACAAAGAAACTGACAGAAAGAGTCAAAGACAAACTGACACAATAACAAAGAGACTGACAGAAAGGGTCACAGACAGACTGAAACAATAACAAAGAGACTGACAGAAAGGGTCACAGACAAACTGACACAATAACAAAGAGACTGACAGAAAGGGTCACAGACAGACTGAAACAATAACAAAGAGACTGACAGAAAGGGTCACAGACAGACTGAAACAATAACAAAGAGACTGACAGAAAGGGTCACAGACAAACTGACACAATAACAAAGAGACTGACAGAAAGGGTCACAGACAGACTGAAACAATAACAAAGAGACTGACCGAAAGGGCCACAGACAGACAAAACGGGTCACAGACAGACTAACACAATAACAAAGAGACTGACCGAAAGGGTCACAGACAAACTGACACAATAACAAAGAGACTGACAGAAAGGGTCACAGACAAACTGAAGCAATAACAAAGAGACTGACAAAAAGGGTCACAGACAAACTGACACAATAACAAAGAGACTGACAGAAAGGGTCACAGACAGACTGAAACAATAACAAAGAGACTGACAGAAAGGGTCACAGACAGACTGAAACAATAACAAAGAGACTGACAGAAAGGGTCACAGACAGACTGAAACAATAACAAAGAGACTGACAGAAAGGGCCACAGACAACTGACACAATAACAAAGAGACTGACAGAAAGGGTCACAGACAGACTGAAACAATAACAAAGAGACTGACAGAAAGGGTCACAGACAGACTGAAACAATAACAAAGAGACTGACAGAAAGGGTCACAGACAAACTGACACAATAACAAAGAGACTGACAGAAAGAGTCAAAGACAAACTGACACAATAACAAAGAGACTGACAGAAAGTGTCACAGACAAACTGACACAATAACAAAGAGACTGACAGAAAGGGTCACAGACAAACTGACACAATAACAAAGAGACTGACAGAAAGAGTCACAGACAAACTGACACAACAACAAAGAAACTGACAGAAAGAGTCAAAGACAAACTGACACAATAACAAAGAGACTGACAGAAAGAGTCACAGACAAACTGAAACAATAACAAAGAGACTGACAGAAAGGGTCACAGACAAACTGACACAATAACAAAGAGACTGACAGAAAGGGTCACAGACAGACTGAAACAATAACAAAGAGACTGACAGAAAGGGTCACAGACAGACTGAAACAATACAAAGAGACTGACCGAAAGGGCCACAGACAGACAAAACGGGTCACAGACAGACTAACACAATAACAAAGAGACTGACCGAAAGGGTCACAGACAAACTGACACAATAACAAAGAGACTGACAGAAAGGGGTCACAGACAAACTGAAGCAATAACAAAGAGACTGACAGAAAGGGTCAACAGACAAACTGACACAATAACAAAGAGACTGACAGAAAGGGTCACAGACAGACTGAAACAATAACAAAGAGACTGACAGAAAGGGTCACAGACAGACTGAAACAATAACAAAGAGACTGACAGAAAGGGTCACAGACAGACTGAAACAATAACAAAGAGACTGACAGAAAGGGTCACAGACAAACTGACACAATAACAAAGAGACTGACAGAAGGGTCACAGACAGACTGAAACAATAACAAAGAGACTGACAGAAGGGTCACAGACAGACTGAAACAATAACAAAGAGACTGACAGAAAGGGTCACAGACAGACTAACACAATAACAAAGAGACTGACAGAAAGGGTCACAGACAGACTGAAACAATAACAAAGAGACTGACAGAAAGGGTCACAGACAGACTGAAACAATAACAAAGAGACTGACAGAAAGGGTCACAGACAGACTGAAACAATAACAAAGAGACTGACAAAACGGGTCACAGACAGACTAACACAATAACAAAGAGACTGACCGAAAGGGTCACAGACAAACTGACACAATAACAAAGAGACTGACAGAAAGGGTCACAGACAAACTGAAGCAATAACAAAGAGACTGACAGAAAGGGTCACAGACAAACTGACACAATAACAAAGAGACTGACCGAAAGGGTCACAGACAAACTGACACAATAACAAAGAGACTGACAGAAAGGGTCACAGACAGACTGAAACAATAACAAAGAGACTGACAGAAAGGGTCACAGACAAACTGAAACAATAACAAAGAGATTGACAGAACGGGTCACAGACAGACTGAAACAATAACAAAGAGACTGACAGAAAGAGTCAAAGACAGACTGAAACAATAACAAAGAGACTGACAGAAAGAGTCACAGACAAACTGACACAATAACAAAGAGACTGACAGAAAGGGGCCACAGACAGACTGACACAATAACAAAGAGACAGACAGAAAGAGTCACAGACAAACTGACACAATAACAAAGAGACTGACCGAAAGGGTCACAGACAAACTGACACAATAACAAAGTGACTGACAGAAAGGGTCACAGACAGACTGAAACAATAACAAAGAGACTGACAGAAAGGGTCACAGACAAACTGACACAATAACAAAGAGACTGACAGAAAGAGTCACAGACAAACTGACACAATAACAAAGAGACTGACAGAAAGGGCCACAGACAGACTGACACAATAACAAAGAGACAGACAGAAAGAGTCACAGACAAACTGACACAATAACAAAGAGACTGACAGAAAGGGTCACAGACAAACTGAAACAATAACAAAGAGACTGACAGAAAGGGTCACAGACAAACTGACACAATAACAAAGAGACTGACCGAAAGGGTCACAGACAAACTGACACAATAACAAAGTGACTGACAGAAAGAGTCACAGACAAACTGACACAATAACAAAGAGACTGACAGAAAGGGTCACAGACAGACTGAAACAATAACAAAGAGACTGACAGAAAGGGTCACAGACAAACTGAAACAATAACAAAGAGATTGACAGAAAGGGTCACAGACAGACTGACACAATAACAAAGAGACTGACAGAAAGGGTCACAGACAAACTGACACAATAACAAAGAGACTGACAGAAAGAGTCAAAGACAAACTGACACAATAACAAAGAGACTGACAGAAAGGGTCACAGACAAACTGACACAATAACAAAGAGACTGACAGAAGGGTCACAGACGAACTGACACAATAACAAAGAGACTGACAGAAAGAGTCACAGACAAACTGACACAATAACAAAGAGACTGACAGAAAGAGTCAAAGACAAACTGACACAATAACAAAGAGACTGACAGAAAGTGTCACAGACAAACTGACACAATAACAAAGAGACTGACAGAAAGGGTCACAGACAAACTGACACAATAACAAGAGACTGACAGAAAGAGTCACAGACAAACTGACACAACAACAAAGAGACTGACAGAAAGAGTCAAAGACAAACTGACACAATAACAAAGAGACTGACAGAAAGGGTCACAGACAGACTGAAACAATAACAAAGAGACTGACAGAAAGGGTCACAGACAGACTGAAACAATAACAAAGAGACTGACCGAAAGGGCCACAGACAGACAAAACGGGTCACAGACAGACTAACACAATAACAAAGAGACTGACCGAAAGGGTCACAGACAAACTGACACAATAACAAAGAGACTGACAGAAAGGGTCACAGACAAACTGAAGCAATAACAAAGAGACTGACAGAAAGGGTCACAGACAAACTGACACAATAACAAAGAGACTGACAGAAAGGGTCACAGACAGACTGAAACAATAACAAAGAGACTGACAGAAAGGGTCACAGACAGACTGAAAACAATAACAAAGAGACTGACAGAAAGGGTCACAGACAGACTGAAACAATAACAAAGAGACTGACAGAAAGGGTCACAGACAAACTGACACAATAACAAAGAGACTGACAGAAAGGGTCACAGACAGACTGAAACAATAACAAAGAGACTGACAGAAAAGGGTCACAGACAGACTGAAACAATAACAAAGAGACTGACAGAAAGGGTCACAGACAAACTGACACAATAACAAAGAGACTGACAGAAAGAGTCAAAGACAAACTGACACAACAACAAAGAGACTGACAGAACGTGTCACAGACAAACTGACACAATAACAAAGAGACTGACAGAAAGGGTCACAGACAAACTGACACAATAACAAAGAGACTGACAGAAAGGGTCACAGACAAACTGACACAACAACAAAGAAACTGACAGAAAGAGTCAAAGACAAACTGACACAATAACAAAGAGACTGACAGAAAGAGTCACAGACAAACTGAAACAATAACAAAGAGACTGACAGAAAGGGTCACAGACAAACTGACACAATAACAAAGAGACTGACAGAAAGGGTCACAGACAGACTGAAACAATAACAAAGAGACTGACAGAAAGGGTCACAGACAGACTGAAACAATAACAAAGAGACTGACCGAAAGGGCCACAGACAGACAAAACGGGTCACAGACAGACTAACACAATAACAAAGAGACTGACCGAAAGGGTCACAGACAAACTGACACAATAACAAAGAGACTGACAGAAAGGGTCACAGACAAACTGAAGCAATAACAAAGAGACTGACAGAAAGGGTCACAGACAAACTGACACAATAACAAAGAGACTGACAGAAAGGGTCACAGACAGACTGAAACAATAACAAAGAGACTGACAGAAAGGGTCACAGACAGACTGAAAACAATAACAAAGAGACTGACAGAAAGGGTCACAGACAGACTGAAACAATAACAAAGAGACTGACAGAAAGGGTCACAGACAGACTGAAACAATAACAAAGAGACTGACAGAAAGGGTCACAGACAAACTGACACAATAACAAAGAGACTGACAGAAAGGGTCACAGACAAACTGACACAATAACAAAGAGACTGACAGAAAGAGTCACAGACAAACTGACACAATAACAAAGAGACTGACAGAAAGAGTCAAAGACAAACTGACACAATAACAAAGAGACTGACAGAAAGTGTCACAGA
This sequence comes from Danionella dracula, assembly GCA_900490495.1. Taxonomy (NCBI): domain Eukaryota; kingdom Metazoa; phylum Chordata; class Actinopteri; order Cypriniformes; family Danionidae; genus Danionella; species Danionella dracula. The sequence goes on from UELW01000100.1 coordinate 6,035,026, forward strand.
CAAACTGACACAATAACAAAGAGACTGACAGAAAGGGTCACAGACAAACTGACACAATAACAAAGAGACTGACAGAAAGAGTCACAGACAAACTGACACAACAACAAAGAAACTGACAGAAAGAGTCAAAGACAAACTGACACAATAACAAAGAGACTGACAGAAAGGGTCACAGACAGACTGAAACAATAACAAAGAGACTGACAGAAAGGGTCACAGACAGACTGAAACAATAACAAAGAGACTGACCGAAAGGGCCACAGACAGACAAAACGGGTCACAGACAGACTAACACAATAACAAAGAGACTGACCGAAAGGGTCACAGACAAACTGACACAATAACAAAGAGACTGACAGAAAGGGTCACAGACAAACTGAAGCAATAACAAAGAGACTGACAAAAAGGGTCACAGACAAACTGACACAATAAGAAAGAGACTGACAGAAAGGGTCACAGACAGACTGAAACAATAACAAAGAGACTGACAGAAAGGGTCACAGACAGACTGAAACAATAACAAAGAGACTGACAGAAAGGGTCACAGACAGACTGAAACAATAACAAAGAGACTGACAGAAAGGGTCACAGACAAACTGACACAATAACAAGAGACTGACAGAAAGGGTCACAGACAGACTGAAACAATAACAAAGAGACTGACAGAAAGGGTCACAGACAGACTGAAACAATAACAAAGAGACTGACAGAAAGGGTCACAGACAAACTGACACAATAACAAAGAGACTGACAGAAAGAGTCAAAGACAAACTGACACAATAACAAAGAGACTGACAGAAAGTGTCACAGACAAACTGACACAATAACAAAGAGACTGACAGAAAGGGTCACAGACAAACTGACACAATAACAAAGAGACTGACAGAAAGAGTCACAGACAAACTGACACAACAACAAAGAAACTGACAGAAAGAGTCAAAGACAAACTGACACAATAACAAAGAGACTGACAGAAAGAGTCACAGACAAACTGAAACAATAACAAAGAGACTGACAGAAAGGGTCCACAGACAAACTGACACAATAACAAAGAGACTGACAGAAAGGGTCACAGACAGACTGAAACAATAACAAAGAGACTGACAGAAAGGGTCACAGACAGACTGAAACAATAACAAAGAGACTGACCGAAAGGGCCACAGACAGACAAAACGGGTCACAGACAGACTAACACAATAACAAAGAGACTGACCGAAAGGGTCACAGACAAACTGACACAATAACAAAGAGACTGACAGAAAGGGTCACAGACAAACTGAAACAATAACAAAGAGACTGACAGAAAGGGTCACAGACAAACTGACACAATAACAAAGAGACTGACAGAAAGGGTCACAGACAGACTGAAACAATAACAAAGAGACTGACAGAAAGGGTCACAGACAGACTGAAACAATAACAAAGAGACTGACAGAAAGGGTCACAGACAGACTGAAACAATAACAAATGGACTGACAGAAAGGGTCACAGACAAACTGACACAATAACAAAGAGACTGACAGAAAGGGTCACAGACAGACTGAAACAATAACAAAGAGACTGACAGAAAGGGTCACAGACAGACTGAAACAATAACAAAGAGACTGACAGAAAGGGTCACAGACAGACTAACACAATAACAAAGAGACTGACAGAAAGGGTCACAGACAGACTGAAACAATAACAAAGAGACTGACAGAAAGGGTCACAGACAGACTGAAACAATAACAAAGAGACTGACAGAAAGGGTCACAGACAGACTGAAACAATAACAAAGAGACTGACAAAACGGGTCACAGACAGACTAACACAATAACAAAGAGACTGACCGAAAGGGTCACAGACAAACTGACACAATAACAAAGAGACTGACAGAAAGGGTCACAGACAAACTGAAGCAATAACAAAGAGACTGACAGAAAGGGTCACAGACAAACTGACACAATAACAAAGAGACTGACCGAAAGGGTCACAGACAAACTGACACAATAACAAAGTGACTGACAGAAAGGGTCACAGACAGACTGAAACAATAACAAAGAGACTGACAGAAAGGGTCACAGACAAACTGAAACAATAACAAAGAGATTGACAGAACGGGTCACAGACAAACTGACACAATAACAAAGAGACTGACAGAAAGAGTCACAGACAAACTGACACAATAACAAAGAGACTGACAGAAAGAGTCAAAGACAGACTGAAACAATAACAAAGAGACTGACAGAAAGAGTCACAGACAAACTGACACAATAACAAAGAGACTGACAGAAAGGGCCACAGACAGACTGACACAATAACAAAGAGACAGACAGAAAGAGTCACAGACAAACTGACACAATAACAAAGAGACTGACAGAAAGGGTCACAGACAAACTGAAGCAATAACAAAGAGACTGACAGAAAGGGTCACAGACAAACTGACACAATAACAAAGAGACTGACAGAAAGGGTCACAGACAAACTGACACAATAACAAAGAGACTGACAGAAAGAGTCACAGACAAACTGACACAATAACAAAGAGACTGACAGAAAGGGTCACAGACAGACTGAAACAATAACAAAGAGACTGACAGAAAGGGTCACAGACAAACTGAAACAATAACAAAGAGATTGACAGAAAGGGTCACAGACAGACTGACACAATAACAAAGAGACTGACAGAAAGGGTCACAGACAAACTGACACAATAACAAAGAGACTGACAGAAAGAGTCAAAGACAAACTGACACAATAACAAAGAGACTGACAGAAAGGGTCACAGACAAACTGACACAATAACAAAGAGACTGACAGAAAGGGTCACAGACGAACTGACACAATAACAAAGAGACTGACAGAAAGAGTCACAGACAAACTGACACAATAACAAAGAGACTGACAGAAAGAGTCACAGACAAACTGACACAATAACAAAGAGACTGACAGAAAGAGTCACAGACAAACTGACACAATAACAAAGAGACTGACAGAAAGGGTCACAGACAAACTGACACAATAACAAAGAGACTGACAGAAAGAGTCACAGACAAACTGACACAACAACAAAGAAACTGACAGAAAGAGTCAAAGACAAACTGACACAATAACAAAGAGACTGACAGAAAGGGTCACAGACAGACTGAAACAATAACAAAGAGACTGACAGAAAGGGTCACAGACAGACTGAAACAATAACAAAGAGACTGACCGAAAGGGCCACAGACAGACAAAACGGGTCACAGACAGACTAACACAATAACAAAGAGACTGACCGAAAGGGTCACAGACAAACTGACACAATAACAAAGAGACTGACAGAAAGGGTCACAGACAAACTGAAGCAATAACAAAGAGACTGACAGAAAGGGTCACAGACAAACTGACACAATAACAAAGAGACTGACAGAAAGGGTCACAGACAGACTGAAACAATAACAAAGAGACTGACAGAAAGGGTCACAGACAGACTGAAACAATAACAAAGAGACTGACAGAAAGGGTCACAGACAGACTGAAACAATAACAAAGAGACTGACAGAAAGGGTCACAGACAAACTGACACAATAACAAAGAGACTGACAGAAAGGGTCACAGACAGACTGAAACAATAACAAAGAGACTGACAGAAAGGGTCACAGACAGACTGAAACAATAACAAAGAGACTGACAGAAAGGGTCACAGACAAACTGACACAATAACAAAGAGACTGACAGAAAGAGTCAAAGACAAACTGACACAACAACAAAGAGACTGACAGAACGTGTCACAGACAAACTGACACAATAACAAAGAGACTGACAGAAAGGGTCACAGACAAACTGACACAATAACAAAGAGACTGACAGAAAGGGTCACAGACAAACTGACACAACAACAAAGAAACTGACAGAAAGAGTCACAGACAAACTGACACAATAACAAAGAGACTGACAGAAAGAGTCACAGACAAACTGAAACAATAACAAAGAGACTGACAGAAAGGGTCACAGACAAACTGACACAATAACAAAGAGACTGACAGAAAGGGTCACAGACAGACTGAAACAATAACAAAGAGACTGACAGAAAGGGTCACAGACAGACTGAAACAATAACAAAGAGACTGACCGAAAGGGCCACAGACAGACAAAACGGGTCACAGACAGACTAACACAATAACAAAGAGACTGACCGAAAGGGTCACAGACAAACTGACACAATAACAAAGAGACTGACAGAAAGGGTCACAGACAAACTGAAGCAATAACAAAGAGACTGACAGAAAGGGTCACAGACAAACTGACACAATAACAAAGAGACTGACAGAAAGGGTCACAGACAGACTGAAACAATAACAAAGAGACTGACAGAAAGGGTCACAGACAGACTGAAACAATAACAAAGAGACTGACAGAAAGGGTCACAGACAGACTGAAACAATAACAAAGAGACTGACAGAAAGGGTCACAGACAAACTGACACAATAACAAAGAGACTGACAGAAAGGGTCACAGACAGACTGAAACAATAACAAAGAGACTGACAGAAAGGGTCACAGACAGACTGAAACAATAACAAAGAGACTGACAGAAAGGGTCACAGACAGACTGAAACAATAACAAAGAGACTGACAGAAAGGGTCACAGACAGACTGACAGACGGGGTCACAGACAGACTAACACAATGACATGGAGACTGACAGATCAGTATCAGACAGATTGACACAACAAAAAGGTTTAGTCACATGACAAATATGAATAGAATGAGTAAAAATAGTCACACAAATATGTAACAGACAGATTTTATAAAAGCCATACAAAAGAAAATGATAAACAGACAGTACAAACACATTTACAAAGGTACGGTTTTTATGCCTCATGCAGAAATCACCTACAGCAGTTAAGCAGTTGCTCATGCAGTTCAAGTTCTTTACTGGTCTCTGTTATTCTGTCAGTGTGAAGATGGATGTGAGCAGTCAGCTTCTTCTGTCCAAACTGTAATGACACGTTTGTGAAGCTGCAAGAGAGCAGAAAAAAAAAAATCCAAGCACTTGTGTGTCTGTATGTCTTGTTTCTGGGTGTCAGCTCTAGCACACTTGATTTCATATGTAAAGCCTTTAGCTTGTGTGTACACTATTGTACATACACTACCACATGCTCTGGCAGGTCTTCACAGCACCTCTGTGTTACCTTCCACACCACAAGTGAGAAATGTGACAGCACTGGATACAATATGGGTTAAAAGGCCACACAATGAAAAAAGGTTGGTTTAGGAGCGCTAGTTAATTCATATGCTTTGTTAAAACTGTAAAAAACAACTAATTCTACAGACACACAAGCACACCCCCACATTCTCTGGTCATTTTATGCTAATAAATAATATTTCAAATGAAACATTTGTCACTGAAATACAATTTACTTAAAAACCTATTATAATTATTATGCCTGTGAGTTATGGGAAAATGGTTTCTTGTGATTATTATTACAAATATTAGATGGTCAATTCTTACAGTGTTGGCTCAGGCAATTAGCTGCATTAAGATTATGCATCCAGTGTTTATTGACAGGGGCCCTCAGGCATCAACCTCTGTAACCTAATGGGACATAAAATGATCCTCTTTGTAATGTCATGTAATCTCTTTGAGCACTTCGTTGTTTCAAAAAAACCGTTCCTCACAGGGGAAAACTGCGGCTATCTTCTTCAATCTGTCTGCTTATCTGTCAACACTCGCTACAGATGCTGCTTCATAGAGGCACATCCCCTGAGTCAGCGGGGCCTTTCTTCTCTAGCTCTGAAAATAAGGGTTGTGTGTCTCCCTAATCTCAATTCAGATTTGAATATAAAACATACCTGTGTTGTTGTGGCTGCATTGAAGTGAACTCTATAACTAATATGTTTTAAAGTATTTTGAAATTGGTTTGAAATATCACTGACAATGTCAGTATTGGATGAGTGACTTGAAAAGAAACTGTTTCTCACAGCTGTTGCAATTTGTGCTTTGGAAGCTAAAAAAATTAAAGGCCAAAATGTCATATTCTCAGCTGAAACTGACACTCACTTTAGGCAACAATGAAAGGTTTTTTGTTCACTCAATGTGTTAAAACAAATCTGTTTTGGGGGTCTGTCTAAGTTTGACAGTGACAAAACTCTGGAGGGAAACGATAATTTTCTGACACGCGATGTAGAATTCAAGTCGATTTAGGAGCTGCTGCCACATTCAGGCCGAGGCATGCCATCGACTCCAAAAACTGTTTTGACAGATGGTGGGTCATGATGAACGAGCCTCTTTTTACGTTACAAGGTAAGTGTTTCTCACAGCACCCAGACAGTTTTGGCATCAATATCCCCTGTGTATTCATGGGAATGAAAAGGTTGTCAGTTTGGTAGTTTTTCTACTGCTCTGAAAATTATTGTCGAGACTACATGTGTGGCCACTTCAACATGTCTACAGGCCCAGCTGGTAAAATGCGCAAACTACTATTCCAAGTGTTACAGGACTAGTATGTTTGCTAATGCTTCTCCGACATTTGACAATGAACATTCACATAATGTTAAAGCAAGACAAAAAAGAAAGCTTAACAAAGCCTTAAACTGGGATGATAACCAGTGCCCACACACACACACGCACGCATACACACACACACTCACGCACACACACTAGTTCAACTTTTAAAAGCTAAAATAGCCACCATTTTATTTTACAGGAAAGGGAATTCAACCTCTAAACCCTTACCTACAACCATTATTGTTAAAAAGTTTTAGGTGAAAAAGAGTTTTTTTTTGCGCATCATTAAGTGCAAAGACAACACCAGCAGATTCTACTGGGAACATTTTTCACTAAGGGTCATCAGATATAAAAGGAAATGCTTGAAACTAGCCTTGACCAGACTGTTAAGACTCTCCAATCCTCAACTAGAGGTCCTGCTAATTTATGATTTTATCAAAGAGAGATAAAGTTTGGCAATTAAAACCAATTACCAAAAGATGCATTACAATGTGAGTACATTAGTACTTTCACTCCACATTCATACTCTGATGGTGATAGGCTACCTTGGTAGCCCTCAGCTGCCCTGGGGCAGTCTGACAGGATGTGGCTGCTAATCCAAGCCTACAGCCTCCTGCCCACCACCAAACACACTCCACCAGTCACACTCCTCCATACTGGGCAATGCGGGTGAAGTGGCTTGCCCAGGGCCACAGCGAAAGAATTACCCTAGCGAGGATCAAACCGCCAACCTGCGGGTTACAGGACGACCAACTGCACCATCTGCACCATCAACAGTTGTAACTGTAATGAAGATGAGTATACCTAATCAAGCGCAAATACTTGTACTATAGTTTTGTAGACTACCAATGGCCAATGAAAATTACTGTTAAAGTTCACACATTCCATGGTTACATTTATGAGAATAATCCAGATTCATTTTCCAGATTCAGTCCTTGATACAAGTCATCAGAAAAACTGATTCAGGATTTGAACCTGTATCACAGTGCTTCCTATTCGATTCAACTTTAAAAAGCGGTCTGTGTTTTAGAAAAACAGAGAGTGTAAAAAGGCTTCCTGCAGAGAGTTTAGTCACCGTGCAATTTATGCTTGCCGTCTGCCAAAAGTATTGCTTTCGTCCGATAACCCCCTGTTCAACTTTGCCTCAAAAAAATACAACACAGGTAGTTTGCTGGTGGGCAGGCAGAACCTGTGGAGTGTTGTTCTGGATCTGGGTGTTTAGTGGGGTGCATAAACATGTCAGATGTCAACATGATCTCCACCCCCTCCTTACCTTCCCCAAGCTGTTTATGTAGCCCTGGCAGGATTTCCTGCTACATGATGGAATAATTAGAGGCCCAGCGTAACAGGGCAATGCCAGGTCTGGAGTCAGGAGAACCCCTGAAAAGAGGGAGGCCAAGGAGGATCATTTCAATTCCTGAAAGATTAGTTTCTTTCCTCTCAAGGTGCTATTTATGCACCTTTGAATTTTGTGCAGCCATACACTGATTGTTATCACTTGTGGTAGGATACATTTCATTGTAGCTTTGAGAGTTATATGTAAAATTATATGTAAAGACACGGTAAATATGATTTTTATATAATATTTTGCACTGTTCAACTATACGAATTCATCAGTTTATTCAAACATGTTCAATGCATCCTCTTCATCTGAAAGATACCATTAGCTCTGAGCAATAGCCTTTTGATGGAGAATAACATTACTCAGACATGAATCACAACTATTAGTGAAGATGGTCAATGGTGTGACAGTCCAGTATCTAAATTTGATTACATTCTGCTGGAAAAGCATTACTCATCGATATCGAGACCGTTTAAATCTATGTTTGCTAGTTTGTTTGTTTTTTGCACATCTTTAGCCTTTAAAACTCTGGCTCACTCCATGCTTGACACCTCCTGTTGCTGATCTGATCTGTTGCTTTCCTTTACCATAAAAAGTCTGTCCTGAAAAACTTTGTACATGTATTTTCTTTTTGTGCATTTTTTTAAGTATCGTCTAGTAAGTTATAGCTCATATGTCCAGTGATATAAACTCTGATTTTTTTTACTCAACTTTGTTTTAATTTCACTGTCAAAATTATCTATTTTTGAGCATAAACAACAACATTTCTTTAGATTTTTACACTGTAGCGTTGCATTCCTCCTACATCATATAATGGCACCAATTTAAAGTCAGCTATAGTGCAGAGCTGCTGGAAAACAAGTCAACATCTACATCAACACCTTGTGAAAAGAAGTCTGTGTGTATTAGTTTGCAAGTGAGAGTGTTTATGAATGATGTCATGTGTGTGGTATGCATGCAGCAGCAATAAGGTGAGGCGAGCTGAAGTGAGGAGGACAAGGGCTTCTGATGCGGATACCTGTTCCTCTCTTTGTCTTTACTTACAGCTTCACTGCTTATGATGCATGCCTGTCTTCTACTCTAAATCTACTCGGCTATTCAACACAGTCATAAAAGAAGCAAGAGTTATTAATATTGTATATCCATAATAACTACAACAATGTGACTCATGTTATGAGAGTATCTGATTCAGACAAAACTCAATAAGTATTTGCACCTTGATTGGTGCATGTTTTGTTGCCCTCGTTCCCGGCTTCCACATAGCACCACAAATCCAGGGACTCCTGGAGTATAAATTCACATTTGATAGCTTCATTTCACAACATACAGAGGATGTATCTCTAGACTGAATTTTAAGGATTTTATTTAAGGTGTATGGTAATCACAAAGGCGTCACGGTGGCGCAGTGGGTAGCACGGTCGTCTCACAGCAAGAAGGTCGCTGGTTCTAGGCTCGGCTGGGGCAGGTGGCATTTCTGTGTGGAGTTTGCATGTTCTCCCCGTGATCGCGTGGGTTTTCTCCGGGTGCTCCGGTTTCCCCACAAGTCCAAAGACATGCGGAATAAGTGAATTGAATAAGAACAATTGCCCATAGTGATGAAGTTTGAATGAGTGTGTGAATGTTTCCCAGCAATGGGTTGCGGCAGGGAAGGGCATCCGCTGCGTAAAACATATGCCAGTGAGTTGGCGGTTCATTCCGCTGTGGCGACCCCGAAAGGGAATAAAGCCGACATGAAGATGGATGGATGGTAATCACAAAGCCAGTCTTTAAGCTCTGGTTGAGATCTATGGAAAACCTCTCCTTGAGTAGTGGTACGTAACAGAGTTGAGGTGATGTTCTGGGTCAGGACAACAGCATGAGAAAGGCTCTCCATTTTGATTCCTTACACTCATCTGGGAAGTAATTGTAATGTCTTCTGTATCCAGCTGAAGCTGATATTATTGGGAACAAAGGCCAGGACAACACGGTAAAGGAGAAATCATTACCAGATGAGAAACGACCTCAGCATTTTTTTAACCTACAGCATTTTTTATGCATCCTTAAATCAACTAAACATATCCAAGAACCCAAAAGATACCATCATCTTTTTTCTTTGTGAGAATTGTTAAATTTTTGTAAGTAAATCTTACACAACATACTTACAAACTTTCAAACTAAACATTGAGTCTTGCTTGTGGATTGGTATAGAGCTCCACTATCTTTGAATTTAACTTTATTATTTTGTGCCATTTATAAAGTAATGGTTACTTTCGTAACCCCCGTTCCCCGAATAGGGAATGAAGACTTATGTCTGTGACGACTATGGGAAGCGCCGCTATGGACTCTCTCCCCACTGTTTCAAAATGCCAATCAGCAAACACGCTGATGGTCACGTGATCACGCCGCGCTGCATAAACCGGACATGAGTGTGATTTTCTTCCTGTTGTGACACTGGAACCGTACTTACCCCCTAGGCAACCAGACTTACTCACAACCTTAAAGTTGTGGCTGGGGGATATAAGTCTCCGGTCCCTATTCGGGGAACGGGGGTTACGAAAGTAACCATTGTGTTCCCCATCAGTCAGTCACTACGCCTTATGTCGGTGACGACTATGGAAACACCCTGCAAAACGCCACGACCTAGGTCCCAACTTGGGCCGCGTCTGGGCCAGTATCAGCCAGGTGTTCAAGTAAGCCAGGATTCGAACCCGCTCTCGTATTAACGGAACTAAAGCCACCTCGATCACCTTTGTGAAGGTGTGAGGGGACAGAGACAAGTGGAAGGTGAAGACGCAGTACTGATACACTTGACCTTCGAGGCAAAAACGAAGAATGGGTCTGTGCCGAGGCAGTATACTCAAGTGAAAATATGCATCTTTCAGATCTATTGTGGGGAACTGAGTGGACCATATAGGTCTGAGGGATATCATTCTGAACGGAAGTCTCAGAAGATGAGCATTCAGAAGACGCAGGTCGAGGATTGAAAGCAACCCACACCTGCTCGATTGCACCTTTGCGTAGAAGGGAATCGATCTCCATATCCACCATATCCGTATTGATATCCACGCCGGATACTGCGTACGAGCCAAGGGGAAATATTGGGAAGCTCCTACCAGGCTTCCTGAAACTCCACTAATGGCGTCATACTCACTTTGCCGATAGTTTCCATAGCGGGGCTGCAAACTAGTGCATCTCTTTCAGGGCCTTGACTTGGAACACCTGAAAGGCTGCCATGGCATGCAGGGCAGCGGCAGCTTGACCCACAGCAGTGTAAGCCCTCGAAGTCAGGTTCAATGACAGGCTTAGCTGGCGGGATGGAGGCCTCTGCTGTTCACGCCAGGCGGCAGGGTTAGCCGGGCATAAGTGCACCGCCAGCGCCTGCTCTACCTGGGGAATCGCTTCGTACCCCCTAGCTGCTGCGCCGTCAAGGGGAGCGAGAGAGGGCAGACTGACCAGCCTCGCTTTAAGAGGTGCCTTCCAAGTTCGGGTCAGTTCCCGATGCACTTCCGGGAAGAACGGGATAGGATGGGGCTGCGGGGTATCATCCCGGCGCGACCCCACAAACCACGCATCCAGCCTGGAGATCTCCGGGTTCCAGGGGCGGAGCCACCTGTAACCCAATTTCTCTAGCAGCCTGGGTAAGCAACTCGGCCATTTCCTCCACAGCACAATCTGCCGTCACCCCAGATGGGGAGAGCGATGAACCGTCTCCTTCGGGAGATGCGCCGTCTCTCTCCGATGCAGCAGTGGAGACTGCATCATCAGGTGCACAAGAGTCCTCAGAAGATGCAAGTGGCGCATCATCCGATAACTCACTGTGTCGGATAGCGGTCGCACCGGGGGAGCGCACAACCCTGCTTGACTGCTTGAGACATGCACTCGTCGACACTTATGGGCACTAGCTACAAAGGCTTCGGCAGTGGACTGAAAGAACTCCAACCTCGCCTTAAGTGCACTGCTGTACAGAACTGTGCAATCCACACAGTCTGATCCCTCATCCGCTGCCTCAGAATGTCTACACCCAAGACAACCGAGGCAATGATCGTGTCTATCTGTCCACCGCATCCAACAGACTTGCACGGTCGTGACATATTTGGAACAAGCTACAAACAGTCGACCGGCAAAACAAGTGCTCTACTAAGAAAAAAGGAGTCTTACTTGTTTGTGGAAGGCAGTGAATGAACTGAAGTCTGGGGCATGCAGCGGTTTCAGACTCTGGATTTGGCCGAAAAACCTTTGACTCACCAGATTTCCATTAATCCACAAAAGGTAATCCAACTGTTTTTGTGGTGTCTTTCACAGAATCGCTCGCATGTCGAGAGTATGGCTCCAGTGGAAAACAGGAAGAGCGTCTGGTTTATGCGGGACAGCGTGATCACGTGACTATCAGCAGTTCGCTGATTGGCATTTTTAAAACTGTGTGGAATGAGTATGGCGCCCCTAGCGGAGCTTCCCATAGTCGTCACCGATATAAGTCGTAGTGACCGACGGATGGGGAACTCTTGATCTCCTTAAATAATTATTTAATTAGTTTAACTATCCCCACAGAAAACATAGACAATCTTTAATTTGTTGAGAGAATCAAAAACCAAATATAATTGTAATTTAGTTTCCACAGCCCAGATGTTAAAGCTTACTGCAATTCCCAAAAAAGTCAACAGTGATGTGTGGTTGAGAAAAAATTGGTGCTCTTTTGGATTTAAAATTAATCATAATACCAAAAAGCATGTCAACTTAAATAAGTTCAGGATCAAACCCGAGGTGTAACTGAGCAGATCGAATTCACCAGAAAGGATTTCATTGGACTCATTAGTTTTCAGAGCAAAAAAAACCTTAAGTGAATGCATGAGAGAATTTCACCTGGGACAGGTGGGTCGGATTCGATTTCTGAACCATAAATCCCATTCTGTCTACATCAGGCATGAATGTCAAAACCCAAAGAAAGTCTTAGCTTTGCATGCGAGGAAAATCCTTTTCAAAAACTTAGCCATGTAAACACAACATTAATCATGGAAGTGTCACTTACTCTAAATAGCTATGCCAAATAACTTGGCCTTATAAATAGGCACATGCACAACAAACCCCAATACGTTGACCTTAAAAACATCCTAGGGGTATTTACAGATTCATTCAGCACTTTGCACTGAAAGGGAGCTGTTGATTTTGTGGACACTCCTTTGTGGCGACGAAACAAAGCGTTTGGTTGGAGACGAAAGTCGTAGGACAGACATTTAAGTGTATGTGTTTGGGGTCCGACTTCCCCTGTGGTGCTTGTGTTGTAATCTCTGTTTCCTGTGGTGTGCATGATAGCAGAGGCTTGGAGACTTCTAGCTGTACGATGAACAGTCATCATCTCCATTTCCTCAGAGGGTAGAGCTCCATCAACACGCAACCATAGAAGATGCAGATGGAAAGGACCGCAGCGTCTAGACTGGGAGTTCAATGACAAGACATTATAGCAGATGTAGATCTGTGTTTATTGAAAAACATGATCGTCTATGATGCAGTCTGTTACAGAAACTACAGGAAGAACTAAAGCTACAGGAAGTAAATTTTATTACCCCAACATAGACAATTTAGATATAAAACAATAACAATATGACAATCAAACAAAACAATAGTGCCTTTTTTAAAATAGAGAAACTAAACAATAGTTAAATATGAATTACAGTAACAACACAACAAAAACAATCAGGATTTGTTACATATAAAACATTTAGGAGTGTCACTGCTTATGTTAAATGTGAGAATTGAACTTCTTCTTTTCCTATATATCCTAATAATAAATATACACTCTATGCTCTAATATAAAACAATAAAAGAACACTCTCTATATTGATATAGTTTAGTTGTTTGCATTTTATGAGTCGTATTACGTATTAGAGAGCTTGTTTTTTTGGGTCCCAGAGAAAACTCTTTCCATCCCAGTGCAGTGGATTGTGGGTATAATCAGCCGGTTAGGCATTCATGGATATGCACTTCAGAATCTGAAGAAACTGAAAAAAGTACACATCCAGGCACTGCTCGGACACTTTATGTACACTGTGGTTTGGGAAATCCTAATTCTCATTTCGCACACATAAAATTGTCAGTAGTGCACGGATTGGGACGTAACATTTGAGTCTGTCACACATCTGTGGAGAGGTTTTCTGGTGAGCTTTAATGCCAGCAAACTGATCAGGAAACATGACCACAGTGCCCCCGTTCAACCTGTCAGAGCTCATTTAGTCAAAGTCAAGGATCTCCGAGACCCCTCACCTCCCAGAGCTCCAGAGTCATGTTACAGCACCCCCAACAGCACGCAGCAGCTCATGAATGAAATCCAATGAGCAATGCAATGCGTCTCTTGGTGGCAGATGAATGAGGCTGCTGACTGCTCCTCCCTCTTTCTCGCTCTGATTGTTTGAGGTCCGTTTCGTTACATTAGTTGCAAGTAAACATGTACATCGATCAGAGCTTTACCATCTAAAACTTAAATGAAATAATATGGAATATAGATATAAACCAAATGGTAGATTTACAACCCAGTTAAAGCAACCCTTACAGAGAAGAAAATAATTGTTGCTTTAAAATTCAAACAGAAGACGTAAAAAACTAAATAAATTGTGAAATATTTTAAAGCTTTTTTAGAGGACTTGGACATTTATACATGTTAGTGCTGTTAGAGCACCGAATAAAAATCGTTGCACCCATATTAAGAAACAAAACAGAACAGCAAAAAATGTGCAGTGTTAATCAGTATCAATTAAACAGTATAAACACTGCTCCAGTAGTAAATGTAACACGATGCAATATATTTTTAAATATGTATTACTTTCAGATTTTGAATATAGCCAATAGACATTATGACAGCCACTTTAAATGACTTAAAGGAAGGGGAAAGCACATAAAACAGTATGAAATATTTTTTTTATTCTTTTTTTCAAACTCTTAATAAGACGCATTACAATACAACTATCAGGCTATAAACTAAAACCATATTCAATTAACGTGCAGTATATTTAAAAAAAACATGTAAAATAGCTATTCATTTATCATATTTACATTTTGTCGGAACGTTAATGTTTCAACCTGAGCGGAATTTAAGGAAACTTTCGATACACATATTTACTTTAGCAGTAAGCTATTCATATGCATTATTCTCAGTTCTGGCAGAATGAAGCGCAAAACGGAAGAGCGCCGATTTGAGCGCGTGCACGCACTGCGCCAAGTCTCCCCAGAGAGGAAATAAACGTTCAAATCTGAGCGGGGAGTCAGAGTAGCGGGTCAGAGTAGAGGGTCAGAGTAGAGGGTCATGTGTTTGACTGACACCTGTCACGTATCGGACTGCTTTACATCCTCTGCGTTAAACAAACCATTCCTCAGAGCCAAGAAAATCTACATGAAAGCTGAAATTCGACCGAGTACAAACAAATGTCTCAAAAAGTGTAAAACTACATTTACAACAAATAAAATACGACTACAATTAAATCATAATTTTATTGACAGTATTGATAAGTATTTTTAGATAAATGATGCGAGCTGAGTAATTCTGACAAATCAAACAACGCTTTCGTTTTGAACGCCACAAAAGCGAAAAGAGCTTCATTTTAGACCATCAATGTGTTAATGTGAGAAAGAGTCGATGTAAACACAAGCGTTAGAAATCGTAACATTAATTAAGTAAGATTGAATAAAAATAGCAGTTTATGCAAAGTTCGTTCTGAAACTAAAAATAAAAGGTTTGGAAATTGCATTGATTTACTAGAAGTAAAACCACTCAGTTCAGACTGACTTAAAGTTACATTAAAACGTATAATTTCTACCAGCAAAATGTATAATATGAGGAACTGACATATTTATGGCAATTTGTTGAGCGCAGACTTTGAGAACCAAATATAAACAAAATCCCGAATGCGCAATATTGTTCCTTTTCTGTGATTGTATTTGATCCTTTTCCTCAGAGAAAGAGTTGATCCGCAGGAATCAGGAACACGCATTGTAACACAGCGCAATAATAGTAATAATAATGAATAAGTGTATTATTATTATCGTTAATAATAATAGAAATGTACACGTTCATTATTATTATCTTTAACAATAATGTGAAAGTTTATTATTATTATTATGATCATCATTAATAATACTAATGTTGATACTATTTCAATTAAATTATTACTACTATAACAATATTACTCAACAGTAATAAAAAATATGAAACTATTTATTCAGTAGTTATACAGCATCTTAAAATTGAGAATGACATTTAAGGAAATGTATCTATTTAACTATTGGAACTATTGGCGTCCTCTTTAATTTAAGACATTATTTCATGATGTTTACAGTTTGTTTGCAGATGTTTTCCAGCAGTTTCCCGACAGAAAGAGAGAGAGATAGAGAGAGAAAGAGATAGAGAGAGAAAGAAAGATAGAGAGGAGAGCGAGCGAGAGTGAGGGAGAGATAGAGAGAGAAAGAGATAGAGAGAGAAAGAAAGATAGAGAGCGAGAGAGAGAGAGAGCGAGCGAGAGAGAGGGAGAGATAGATAGAGCGAGAGAGATCGAGCGAGAGAGAGAGATAGAGAGAGAAAGAAAGATAGAGAGAGCGAGCGAGAGAGAGGGAGAGATAGAGAGAGGGAGAGAGAGGGAGAGATAGAGAGAGAGAGAGAGAGAGAGAGAGAGAGAGAGAGAGAGAGCGAGCGAGAGAGATAGAGAGAGAGAGCGGGCGAGAGAGATAGAGAGAGAGAGAGATGAGAGAGAGAGAGAGAGAGAGAGAGAGAGAGAGAGAGATAGATAGAGAGAGAGAGAGAGAGAGAGAGAGAGAGAGAGAGAGAGAGAGAGAGATAGAGCGGGGGAGACAGAGAATAGAGAGAGAGAGAGAGAGAGCGAGCGAGCGAGAGAGAGAGGGAGAGAGAGAGAGAGCGAGCGAGCGAGAATGAGAGAGAGAGAGAGATAGATATACTCCCTCAAAGAGCAAAACAAAAGTTTGAGTTAAAGCACCAAAACATGGTAACGAGCGCATTCAGGCGCTGCAGTCGTGTGGATTAAAGGCCCCAGAGCTGATCGGAGCCGGAGACTGGATGTGACACACTGGACGATGTTCTGGAAAAATGAACAAAGCGCATCCAAGGAGAGTCCGAGCAAGAGTACTGTAAGTCTCTCTGTCGCCTATCTTATTTCACTTTTTATTTCATTACCGTTTTACCTTCAATCTTCCGCATTATCGAATAAAAGTTCCAACAAGTGCAGCTCATTTATGACATAAGTGTAATCTATAACAAATCCGTTCATTTTCGTTCTTCAGTGTAAGTCGTCCTATTGTCTAAAAGTAAATGTAAAAACACAGTTAATCATGTTCATATTGATTTATACCTTTAGACGCGTCAATTGGTATAAAATGACTAAATACTGAAAATATCAGCAATAATAAACGATTCCAATAATTAAACCGTAAATCCATATTTCCTCATCAGTGAGCGTTATTTTTGTCGCGCTGATTTTAGAAGTGTTTTCTCACTTTTCTCGCTGTTTGAATTGCGGACCATCATCAGCTGCGCCTCATGCGCCTCCTGCCTGCAACCAATCAATACAAATCAACACAAGTCTCTTTCTCGCTCTCGCTACGACAGCACGAGTCTTCAAATAAGCTAGAGCGGGAAACAGTGGTTTAAAAATACATTTTTTACATGTGAAACACGTTTCGACATAGCAAAGACTCTCGAAAGGGTGCTAAATGTTGGTCGTATTCGCTGAGTTTAAAGCTCTTGAGAAGCGGAATGATTTCTGGAGAATCCTCGCGTGCGTTCGTCGGTATCCGTCGCCGCTCGCGGAGGTTGTCATGGAGAGACATTAAAGGGTGCTCGCTCGCTCGCTCGCGCTGGGGGTTAAAAGGCGGCGGCGTCGAGCGCGCGGACCTCGGTGAGGCGGGTTCGGCGGAGCTCTCGACCGTATGTTCTCAGCATGCCCGCGAACTGTGGAGGTTCGGTCCTCTGCACACCTCAGCCGCCTCAGGTGCGCGAACTCTTCCTCACCTACACGTTGCTTGTTTTTGTTTTATTTGTCTACCTTTCTTCCGAAGGTAAGCCAATATAACGCGACAGACTTGTTCTCCAAACTAAAGAGACAACCCAAACAACAAAAGAGTTTAACATGGTTTTGTATCTCTTTAGGATAAAGCCCAAGAGCTGTTTGAGGAAGTTTCGTGTTCGCCCTCGTTGTCTTTGTCACCAAGCTCCTCGCCTCATGCCATGCCAGAGAGAGCCATCTGTAGCAGTTGTGGGACTGACATTATCGACAAATATCTCCTGAAGGTAAGCCTGTTTTTAAATAATACATCTAGTTATCAATAAGAAGTTTGTCAGACGCATTTTAGACTGTTAAAGCGAGAGAAGTTAATTAGTTTTAAAAGTAAAATGTGACTTTCCCCCCTCAGGTGAACGGCATGTGCTGGCACGTGAAATGCCTGTCCTGCAGCGTGTGCCAAACCTCTCTGGGACGACACATCAGCTGCTACATCAAAGAAAAAGAGATATTTTGTAAATTGGACTACTTCAGGTAAATGCTGATTTTATTTTTAATTTTTTTGTTCGTTCTTATAAAATTAAAAGTAGCTGTTTTCGTCAAATCTGGGGGCCAAATGTCAGGCGGAGTTTGGACGACTGTGATGTGAGTTCTATTTGGTCTTGGTTGTTTTTCATAAATGGAATGACTTAACGTGTGATATTTATATCTTTTAATAAATCGTAAAACTGATGCAGCCGATGATTACTAAGAATTCCAAACGGTTTACTTAAAATATATGAAATTATTGTATTAATCTGATGCATTAAAAGTAGGAGAGGGAACCCTTTATATTAGCAGAGGAGAAAAAAAAATGAGTTTGCTGATTTGCAGTCTTTACCTCTGTATTAACACCAAGTCGATCTGAGCTAAATTGCTAATTTAGCTAAATAATTATATCCACTGTATTGTTTTTAATACAGTGGATATAATTATTTAGCTAAATTAGCAATTTAACATTATATATTTAATCAAAAAATAACGAATAACATTTATTGAATAAGATATTTTGCTCTCACAAATTGCAAGCTTCATTACAATTTTTTTTTCAAACATGGACAGGGGCACCTTTTTATCGAAGATGACCTTTTTTGTGTAATATTGTTTTCGGATTGTAATGTGTTTGTTGTTCTTAAATGCTAAGGTCATGTGTACTCTGATCTTTCTCAACTAGTCAAGTGAGCAGCACCTGTAACATTGCTTGCTCTTTATTTTGTGATTTTATTGTACATTTGCTTGGACCTGCAAAAACTTTTTTCTTCTTTCTTTGTCTATATTCTTATTTTGCCCCACCACTTTATCTTTTAAAGGCTTCCAGACATTTTACTTATGCAATTTAAAAAAACTTTTGGAGCTGAAGTTTTAATACCTGTAGTCTCTTCACATGAAAAGAACGCAGCTGAAGATTTCTTTGTGTCCCAAGCAGTCAACCAGAGGTTGCCCTTCTGACTTTTCCATCTTTTATAGCTGCCTTTAAACAAACATTGCATATTTCCCACTGAATTTGTGTAATGTTTTCATTTCATGTTTGTGGTTTCCTATCTGAGGAAAACAACCGGTCTTAAGCCCTCTTAAACAAGTGTCTCAAAAGCTTTTTTGCTTTTTAAAAATTGCAGATCTTATCAAAAGTGTTCTTGTGGCAGGAAGTATGGCACTCGTTGTGCTCACTGTGGCAGGAACATCCATTCAAACGACTGGGTGCGCAGGGCGAAAGGAAACACGTACCACCTGGCCTGCTTCGCCTGCTTCTCCTGCAAGAGGCAGCTGTCCACGGGGGAAGAGTTTGCGCTGGTGGATGAGCGGGTCCTGTGCAGAGTGCACTACGACTGCATGCTGGAAAACCTCAAACGTGCGCTGGAGAATGGTTAGGCGCTACACCACTTTATTTCTGTTTTTAATGTCCACTTAGTCTGTAGGGAGTCGAAAACGCACTGTAAATTGCTTATGAAGAGGTGCATTTAAACAAAGGCCATCACTTGTTTAACTAAAAAAAAACTCTTGCATTAAATGGTCTTGAAAAAGATCCATATATGTATTAGTCATTGTTAAATCAACATAAAATATTCAGTTTACTTAGTTGATGCGTCTTCTGGGTAGTGTGTAATCCCCATTTTGGTTTTGGTCCTGTAGGAAAAGGAGTGAACGTAGAGGGAGCTGTTCCGTCAGAGCAGGAGGTGAATCAGCCCAAACCAGCCAAGAGGGCACGCACAAGTTTCACCGCCGACCAACTGCAGGTTAATATAGAGACTTTTCTCATGAACTTTTGGATCCGAGGCTGGTTTGTTACCTCCGGTCAGACTGACTTCTGTAGAACCACCCTCAAATCAAACAAACGGGTCGACAGGAGCGATCAAAATTTTGTTTTAGCACTGGAAGCATTTCAAAATTGCACCTATAATAAATCAGTTAAAATAATTACTTTCTCATTCATTTTGAATCTGTTGAAGGTAATGCAAGCCCAGTTTGCTCAGGACAACAATCCAGATGCTCAGACGTTACAAAAGCTGGCAGAACGCACTGGACTTAGCAGAAGAGTTATCCAGGTAAATTCTTTTGTTTTCAGTTTCTTTATACATTTTGTTTAATGATGTTATTTTGAACTGTCAGTAAAAAGGAGGAAGGGAGAGGGGGTGCTTGTGTATCTGACTTATTTCCCATTAAAAAATACCTTATTTGTGGTGGGAGAAGCACCATTTTCATGGCCTTGTCTTTCACTTTTTTCAGTGAAAGTTTGAAATCTTGTGGGGGACTAAGAAAGTGGACCTGCTGATGTGCAGTTCGTCTTTACAGATTCATGAAACGCGTTTAAATGAGCTATTTTATGGAATCAGTTTCACCTTTGTATTTAATGCCATCTAATGCTTTAACGGTCATTTGTGAGGGGTGGATGAATAATTTCTCCGTGTCCTCTTCAGGTCTGGTTTCAGAACTGTCGAGCGCGTCATAAGAAGCACGTCAGCCCCAATCACTCGTCGGCCGCCCCCGTGCCGTCTCTCCAGGCGGCGCGGCTCTCTCCTCCTCTGATGGACGAGCTTCAGTACGCTGCGTTTGCTCCTGTTGATGCCCCCATGCTGACTGCTCTGCACTCCTACATGGATGGTACACGCTTTATTCCTTTGTTCTGGAGTATCCTAAGGCCATTTGTTTTGCAACATAAAGTTTCTTTTTTTGTCCACAACAAATTATTTATTAGTTATGTTTTTCCTTGGATGTTTGATTATATCTTTAGTTTAGAAAAAACTATTATAAATACAATTGTACTGTATGTATAATAATGAATTATTTTTCAAATTCCCATCTTTAGATGCGTGATGTAGCCTGTTATAGGGACTTGGCTACCAAATCAATTGCTAATTTGTAACGGGTTAAATTAAATCTCTTGGTGCTGAAAAAGGTCAGGATAGTGTTAAAAGAAATTGTTTGTTGATCAATGTTGATCAAAAATCTTCAACACAAGTATGAGAATGGATGTACTAAAATAGTATACTGTCATGTAAGTAAATTTTAGAGATGTAATTTCTGTGCTAGGGCTTCAGGTTTAATTCATACAAAAAGTGAAACTGCCGATTGGTTTACAATTCTGTGTTAATAGAAGGATTTGCTCTAAAATGATTATTTTAATTATTCCATAAATGAAAATGAATGTTTTGCCCCAGTTCATTGATATGTGTGATACAATCTACTTTTTTTTACTTGAGATGTACTGAAGGTGTTTGTTTTTAAATACAGTCTAAAAGACTAACATGCTAAAGCCGGTTCTAAAACACTCTGCATCCAGTAAAGTGTTTGATGGTAAATATTTGAATGGATTTTGCATTTTGTCTGGCTGTTTACAATAAGATTATATAAAGAATTTTGAGGAGTTGCTTGTTAAGTTGTTCATTTTGAATTATTAGGGATTCAGTGTTAGTTGGTTATTAGATTATGATCACACTGTTGTGTTCTCCTACATAGAACCAACAACTGATCACGAGATGAGTCACTTTTAAAATGTAACGCTAGCTTAGATTGGTCTGGTTTATCAGAAAATGGCAGCATTAGACTTCGTTATGTGCTGTAGATTTTGAATTTGGTATATCTCCAATTGTGTTGTCCTGACAACTGCTTTAATGGAAGTTTTTTAGGCTCAAAACAGGCCATTTTAAGGCTTGAACTTGCATTCTTAACATTAGTATTTTAGCTTAAAACTACTTTTTCACACTCTAGCAAATCTTAGAATCAACACCAGCCTATATCTTTTTTTTTTTGGACACTGATCACACAAATCTGGCTTTAACATGTATCTGTAACAAGAAGTTTTGACTCATTGTGCCTTCATTTATTTGTCAAGATTGCTTGGTGCCACTGATCAATGTTAGCAACTACATTTGAAGTATTTCTCTTTATTTTTCCGTGCGTGTGCTGTTGGACACTAAATGTACAGTAACTGCTTCGCATCACTATACATTCAGATTGAGACACTGACGCCAGCTTTTACTAATCCTTCTATTTGAATAGTTTGCTGTCCATGTAGAAAAAAAAACTTACAGGAGGTGGAAGGCAAAACTAATAACCATATTGGATTTATTAAATGCCTATTGTGCTTGTAGTTATAATTAGACATTTGACATTACATTTCGGTTCACTGTCCGGCCTCATGATGGTTTTTGTGTGCATTTATCGCTGCAGTACACTCTCCTTCACTGGTGCTGCAGCCTCTCCTGCCGCACTCGATGACACAGCTGCCCATCAGCCACGCCTGATTCGTCCAGCGCGGTCACATGGTCATGGCAGCACGAGGAAGAATGAGTTCTTGAACTAGACCCATGCTGCTCTCTCACATGGGCTCTTGCTGAAGGAATGCTGTCTTGCAAAGAGTGAAAGGAAATGTTTTGGCTAATTGTGAAAGAGTCTGAAGTTTCAGTTTAATATATATTATATCTATTTAGTGATGGACTAAATTGTATTTAATTTATTTTGTGTATGTGACCGAGCACTTTGTTCTTTTTTTTTTAATAAATCTACAATGAAATTCTTATCGTTTCTGGTTAAGCCAAAGCACATTTTGGTTTTGTTAGTTGGTTCTGTAGAAAATTGGAAGCAGAAGAAAAGTCAATAAATTCAGTGTTCAACTTGAGCTGTTTTCCTTTTTCATGACTATATTTTATTTCTCAGTCTATTTTCAATAAATGCCCTGATGTTGTTGTTTGAAGATGTTGTGAACTGACAAACCATTTTTATCCTACTTTTAAAAAAAATATTTTTCTATTATGTTTTACAAATGGGTTCAACGGAGTCCTTGTTTCTAAACTTAAACTGTTTATCTTTATAAAATGCTTTTGTTGTGGCCAGACCCAGAAAGATTAACCCAATGATGTTAATTTAAAACCTTTACATACTCCAATAAACAAATTTTTTTTTTTTTTTTAAAGAATAAAGTAAATTGAAAGAAAAATAATTATTAACACATATATTAAAGAGACTTAAATTTACGCTGAAGTTTAAATTAAATTCAGTTAAGTTTCGAAATAAAAAACTTTAAACTGCTTCTACCATTTGTTAGGAAACACTAAAAAGTAAGTAATCTTTTAAATTAACATAAAGAACAGTTTGTTTTTAAAACAAGACCATCGTATTAAAAAAAAAAACCTAATTTAATGGTTGTTAGCGTTGCAATGTGACGTATCTATTTTTTTGCAGCTGGGAGTCCGGTAAATAATGTTCCAGTCATGTACTGTAGGACTCAGTTTTTTTTTTATTCATAAAAGGTCTTCTGAATCACATGACCTCATAAAATCGTGAAGTTTGAGAAAAATAAAGATGGTACTAACTACCAAGTCAGAGCATTCATTTAACAAAATAATATAAAATTTTCAAGTGATCAACGCTGTAAAATGCAGCAACCAGAAATATTTCAGTTTTAAATTAAGTTTTATTAAATACGTTTTCCGTCCACATCTTACTTCAACATATGTTTTGAAGATGACATTCAAAGGCTGGTAATAAGCTTTTCTTTATCAAGAAAAAAATGTGAGAGCCCCGTTAGAAGACCACGCTGATAAACAAAAAGTCAAAGGACATGGTAATTTATCATTAAAATGTTATTTTCTTTGTTAATGGATGAGTAATAATATTGCATTCTTTAAAAAATGTTTTTATTTATTAAAGCTAAAAACACAGGCTGCAATATTTAACTCATTTTCTGACTACTAACATGATTTAATGATGAGTGAATTGTTTTTTTTTTTTTTCATCATTGCTGTCCTCAAACAGCTATCTCTCGTTATATATTTTTTTTAAATTACCATAATGGCTTTGATCTGATAACACAATCAGCATGTGTTGCAAAGTGTAAACTTGTTTAATATTTTAAAGACATTTATATGATAAAGCATACACTCAAATTTGTTATGTTCCAGCCAATTAAGTTCTCTAAAGCGTAACTATACACAGATAGATTCATAGAAATTGGTGATTATGTGCTAAGCAAAATCAGAACGAGACTCAATGATTTTAATTTAATATTCATTTTATAACTGTATTGGGTCATTGCTTGGGATGTCTTTTCATTGACCAGCTCAAATTGAGAGAGAAGCTGGGTTTTGTGTACTTTGTGCTTCAAAATATTTTAATATGACTACAAAAAAGTAAAAAATGCATAAGTACAGATTAAGTCAAACAGACAGATCAATACAGAAAGATCAAGCGTTTTCTAGAACATTTTGCACATCAGTGGTATTTCTGATAAACCCGTTTATTGGCAAACTTGTGGTCTTCAGAGTCCTTGAAATAAAAATTGTGTATGAACTCTTGTGGTGTTGTTTTTAACTCTAATTTACTTTGACCTTCACAATTAAGGTGTTAATCTCGACTCCTAAAAAGTTCAATTGCACTTTAGATTTATTCCTTTTGAAGTGTTAAAATAACACCAAAAAGTGTTATCACTAACTCTTATGAGTTCTTACTAATTAGTTTTTAACGGAGTTGGTTCAGTGTTGGTTTAATCTGAGTGTTACAAATGAGACTCTTTTGGTGTTCTTGTTGTAACTCCAGATTGGTGTTGGCATAAGGAACACTATTGAAAGTGTTGATTTAACATTTTGTGGGTGGTTCTCAAATATACACTTTAAAAGTGTTGAATTGAACTTTATTGGTGTTCATTTCCGGATTTCAAATGTACTGTGCTCTGTTTTAACTCAACCATCATTCTGGTGTTCTTTTACCAAACTGCATTTGTTCTTGGTGAATTATCGATAGATTCCTGCGAAAGTCACTTAATGGTTTTGACGACGGATCCACAAAACAGTCTAAAGCTTAAGAGGAGTTGTGTTTATCGATGAGGGACTCCTCACAGCTGTCCCGGATCGTGTGACGGACGGTTAGCGTCTAGATTTGGACCATGTGGAAAAAAAAAAAAAAAAAAAAGAATGACTCATGAAAAGCCTAAAGTCAAGCAAAGATTTTTTTATTTGTTTAGATATAAAATCACTATTTCAAATGTTGGTACAAAAGTACGAATAAATACAGCTCCAAAACATTATAAAAGTGGTTCAATTTGATTATAAAATGTTAGTGCTTACATCCCAAAGTACGAAGATCCTGATGATAAGAACATTCAGCAGAAAGAGGTGTACAGGATAACATTTCACACGCTAACAAAGACGAGTCTTTAAAAAGCCCTTGTTTAGTTTAAACAAATGTCATGCAATCCACTGATTGTTACATCATACTCCCAATACATTAAAGTCTGTAGTATTTACATATAAATAAATGTGCTTACACTCTGAATATGTAAGGTAGTTTAGGAATTATCCTCTGTCGTTTGGCTGCACACTCGCAATATCAATGAACTTCTCCGGAAGACTTCAATTGTTTCCTGCAGACTACACTTTTCAAAGAAAACCTTTTTCTTAAGGAAGGAAGAAGACTGCTAAAATGGAGTGTAGGAAGTGAATTTGATGCTGTTCACAAGCACTCGCTCATATTCTTTCCATTAATGTTCTCTTGTACTTTGTGTGTTAAAGAAGCTTTGTGTGTTTACGCTCTGAGGTCTTACAGGTTATTTGAAAAGCTTTCTGCAATGTATTTCCTCTTAAAGTGTTACACAAAGGTCCTAAAGGAATTGCAACAAAGTCTCAGTTGCAGCCAAGTTTGCAGCTGTTAAATCTTCTTGGAGAAGCAAATCGAATTAAAAGATCATAATGTATTTAATTTAACATGTGATTTTTAAATGCAATATCTGAACTTGTGTGATTCATCTCAAAATGCTTTTGTGCTTAGTTTGTGACCAATAATTAGTTGGTTTGTAGTAAAAAACCGAAACTCTCTAAACATGTTTAAATAAGTTGTTAGGTGTGTGTTTACCTGTAGTTCCATTTATGAGGATGTGATGGAATTTTGAGAACAATTTTTAAGCAGTAAAAATATTAGAGTCCCTCTATTTTGGTGAACGATGTAACCACAAAAATCTTCATTAAATAAGTTTTCAAATAAAGTATTTAAAATATTCTTTGTCATATTAGTTACAGGGTTTTTTCTGGATCTTACAAATTGTAACATTTAGATGCTCATATCTCAGCAGGTTCAGGGATCACATGATCCTGTTTCACACACACATGTGTAGAGGGAAAATTAAATGATTGATATCAGAGATATTAATGACAATCATATAAAGATTGGTTAAATGTGTCTTGATGATTATATGAAAAGCGAGTGGTAAAGCAACATTTTAGGCCCTAAATTCACTGCTCTGGGTTTAATTTTTTTCACAGGTCTTGTTTTTTATGTACATGTAAAGCTATTTTGATATGCAAGTTTTTTTTGGGGGGTGGGGGGGTATAGAACACATTTTATACTTTGTAATGTGACATTTAATGTCACATGTTCACTGGGTATTCTAAACAAACAAATAAATAAATATATATATATATATATATATATATTTAAATAAATAAATAAATACGAATAACACAATCCATCTCTAATGGTAAAGTTCCTATTTAACCTTTCTGTAAATTTTTTATGATAATAATGTGGGTGGTCTTAGCTTGAAGCTACATGAGGTTTGTTTTACAAAAAATGGTTTGATTGAACTGTTTTTGTCTGGTTAGTACTTTTTGTTTGATAGGTTATGACATCATCAGCAGATCACTTCCTGGTGCTGCTGTTCTTAACGAACTAAAGTCGATGCTTTTTAAAATGTTTTACAGATGATGTGTGCATTTCATATTCTTTATTCAGGAAGATAATTTCATAAATGATTAAACAGTAAGAAAATATTGACTTTCAAAAATACTGTTTTTGCAAGTACGGTACACGATGTACATCGTGGAGTCCCTTTTGCGGTCGCTTCTGAAGGTTTCTGAAGTAAAACAGCAGGATTTTTCTCAGCAAAACCACCACAACGGGAGATTTTCACTCATGTTTAGCGCAGCACTCGTGTGCTCACTACGCCAGTGGTTCTCAAACTTTTTTCACCAAGTACCACCTCCGAGAAAAATGACCATAATGAACAATAATACACGAGTAATGTATAGGCCTCCTATTCAACTAAAGTTAGTACAGTTCAAATGAGGAAATCTTATCATTAGCAATAAAATATTTATTCATTTTAGGAACAGTTAACACTATCACTTGAACATTGAGAATGTTTTATATTAAAAAATGAGCGAGTTTGATAGCTCTCAACTCTTATCAAACGTAAACATGACATCTTTCATTCCCGCTGCAGACATTAACAATTAATTCAGTTTTGATGAACTTTGGTACTATCAGGACAGGCACGCGCCCCCACTGAGGGGGGACAAAGCTTCGCTTTTAAACATCCTCAAACAAATCATATTTTTACCTGTGCAGTAATTGTGCCAACCGACTTTTTATTATTTTTTATTTTTACTGCAAACCCTGTAATTTCTCCTGTTTGAAACTCGATTTACTCTCTGAGCTGCAGCAGAATCGCTCTGTTATCAAAGACAATTAAACTCATTATTGTCACTCCAGAGGGTCGAACCGTAATGGAGGGAGGGGCCTGTGGTTTCATTGGACGAGCCCGGAGTTCTTCAAGAAAATTAACCAATGGAACTTGATTACTGTCTCATATACCCATGCTGATCATTTTTAGTTTGAGAGCCACACACAGTAATGATGTGACCGACCTCACACACAACCAACAGGTTTCTGAGCACACCACCGTCTGAGAACCGCTGACCTTTGCATTAAAGTCAACAGTTATTTATTTGTATATTGTTTTACTCTATTCATTTTCACCCTCCATAGAATTTAACTGATCAGTAATTTCCAGATGACATGTTCTAGATCCTGCATTTAAAAATGACGTTTATGAATATAAATGAGAATGACCAGATATATGAAAATCCAGAGAGGAATGCTGGAAAACCAAAGCCATTGACTTTCATTAACAAACTAATCATTTAACGGAACTAATAACAGTAGCTTTGTCATTTCACTTAGGAATGAAATACAGTAAAAAAAAAAGCGTAATTTTGTCTGAGCTGTTTTCTTTACTTTTTTGTTATCTTCACTCCAGGTCTCAAAAGCTTTATGAAAGAGTGAAAGAGCAGATTCTTCAGGAATAAGGCAGCAGTCAGCAGGAAGAGGCAAATAATGCAGAAAAGTAAAGGCCAAAGCTCCGTGTCCTGGCGTCAGCTGCTTGCTGTAGGGCTTTGCTTGAGACGGTCACATCTCTACCTCCATTAAAGCTCTCAGCATG
Source organism: Danionella dracula (assembly GCA_900490495.1). NCBI lineage: Eukaryota > Metazoa > Chordata > Actinopteri > Cypriniformes > Danionidae > Danionella > Danionella dracula. The sequence goes on from UELW01000100.1 coordinate 6,063,559, forward strand.
GAGCGCATGGGACGTCCCTCTTCGGTAAGTACGGGGATGCTTTGAGCAGCAGTCGTTTCTCTATCTGCGTGTTCTACTGGGGCTCTGCTCAGCCTTTCCCAGAACGCGCTTCAGGCCGGATGACATGAGGAAAGGCTTTTCGGACGTTCCGTCATTTCTTTCCAGGTCTTCACCTTCGATGTCGCAGCAGGATTGAGAAGAAGAGAAAATAAGATTTTCAGCAAGATTGAAAATGTGCAAACGTAAAAAAGAATGGGTCAGCTCAACTTTTTTTTTTTTTTTTACCATGAATATATGCTACGACTCAAATATTTATGAGTTATTACTAGTATTACTATTACAACTAGGACTGAAGGAAGTTGCAAATGTTACTGTGATGAATATGATAATATAGCTTTGTAATGATAAATACATTATAGAGTAGCTTTCTAATAATAAATAGATGTTAGTTTTAGTTACTTGACATCGTTACAAAAACAAAAACTTGATCTTAAAAGATCAAGGTTTTGACCTCATATAATTTGATATAAGAAATATAATCATTTTTACTCTACTTTTTTGGAGGTTAAATGCTTAGGTGTTTGGGTTGTTATTTAGAGGGTTAGTAGGGGGATGTGATGCCTTTATTTTGGTTTGTAGGGAGTTAGGTAAGGTTAGGTCTTATTTTGCTGTTCAATTGTTATTTAGGGATAAAAAGAAATAGATGTTTAGGTTTATTATTTAGGCAGGGCGTCCCCTGACCATTGCCCTATTTTCATTGTCGTGATGCTTTGTAAATAAATTGTGAAAACTTTGTTCTCTTCTATACGAGCCATTTTTTTACCCAATTATTATTATTTTTTCTTTTACTGTTATGCCTATATCCTTAGACGGGACATAACAAAATTAATATTACATAACAACATTAACTACAACAAAAAAAAAAATTTCATTACATAATTTACTGGGTAGATATTTGTATTTAAAAAAACTAAGATTTTATTTTGATTATGTCTAATGTACTATATATAATGTATAGTATAATGTATTACAATAAGTACAAATTACATTTTAAAGTAACTCACCTTTTCAATTGCTCAATTCTGTCTTAATGATGCTTGTTCAATAATTGTTCAATCTCTGCTTTGAGATCACAACATACATTTTTCATATGATTTTAGGATTTATGTTAAAGAATTTAATACTTTAATAGCGAATTTCACTTTGGTTTTCAGTTGCATCAAATAAATAATTTATTGAAAATATATAAAATATGACATCAACAGTAACGCCAAACGCCACTGAATTTTTACCTTAAGGATATAAAGGTTATAATAGTAAAAGACATGTGCTTCCCCATTAAACTTTTGAAACAGGTAATGTTAGAATAATTATGAAATATGATTATTCCATGTGATGTAGATACTAAATGTAAGATCTATAAAATGCATGTATGGCTGTGTCTGTTCACACTATATGTAACTGCTAATTCTCATTTCTTACTGATCAATCGTTAAAGATTTTGATTAAGAGATGTGTTCTGCTCCTCAACTTGAGCTGAGACACTGTGACATTTTGCTTTTGTTATTCTCTAATTCTCTTTCTGTTATTGTGACTAAGTCCCTGTAACCGCTGTATGTTTGTTTCAGGACAACTCTTTAACTGTGAGACTTTTTGAAATGTTAAAGTTTCTTCTCTTCTCCCTGTGTTGCTTCTCCATATGCTCTCGATCCCCTTGATTAAAAAATAGGCAGCAAACTTAGTATGTACAAGTAGGGAATTAACATTATCTTTAATTGACTTTGTGCTGTTTTGTGTCCTTTTTTTTGGTGTGATTCTTTTTGCAGAAGAGTAATGTTAGCAATACTCACAGAAACAAAGAAACAAGGTGTCCACGCACATGGCATATACACTGAAGAAGCTGTGCGCGATCAAGTATGAGCCCAAAATGACCGTCTGAAAAAACAAACAAAAAAAATGCCCTGTTAAACAAAAAAACTCTATCTAAAGAATCTACAACGTTTTCTTAAGAGTGTTTCTGACCAAGAGAGGCACGCAGTAGTAGTTGAGCACAGGAAGCTCTTCTTGGATGATGGGGATCTTGCGTGTGAGGAGGAGGAAGACGATGGCACCTGTGAGAGACGACAAAACAGCAGAAAGTGCTGTGTGCTACACGTACATGATCTCTAATGCTCAGTGGAACATGAAGCTGGAGCTTTTTGATTGATTGAAGATCTTTATTGCAATAAATGACTGAAAATAATCAAGTTCGGAATCTAAAGATGCATAAAACTCAGAGCGTTTAATTAGGTAATAGCTATCTTCCTTCCTTTTAATGTAAAATCTGGAGACATTTTATACTGTCTTTATAATGCTTACATAATTAATTTATGCTACTTAATATCAAACTAATGAAATGTTTTTAATTCATTTTATTTTCAAACATGTAAATTTACATTGTGTTTAAATCTTAATAGGATTAGTTAATGTTACTAAGTAACTATTAATAGTTTCTAAGATTTTAAACAGGGATGTGCAGAGCGGGCACTTTGATGCCCAAAGGACTCTTATGGACCATTATTAATGTTAATGATTTCATTTATAATATAAACTAACATTTATATTGTATAATTATGTCAATATAATTGTTATGATAATATACAAATCTTTTTTTTTATTTTATAATAATAATTATTTTATTTTTTAATAATAATTTGTGAGCAATTCTATTTTTAGTAGTCTCTTAGGCTGTACACATATGATATATACAAGACTTTTGAACATATAAAAAATATCAACTGTGATAAACAGTTTTCTTATGCCCAAATTAATAAATTCAGCTTAAAACAAAGTGTGTAAAGTTTGGCACAAAAGCTTGTGTGATTAACTTACTTATGATGGTAAAATGTAAAAATGTGGAAGTATTACATATCTATATAATATATAAGAGGGCTATAAAACCATCATTCACATGATAAAAGCTAAAAAGTTAGCTCAGTTACACACTCTGGAGAGCTTCACTGTACTGGGTACTACTGTACATATTCTGTGGGTCACAGTACATTGTTAGCAGCTCACTCACCTTCACATTTTATTTTTATTGTAGATAAAATAAATTTCCAATTGATTAGAAAAATTGTGCAGTCGTTGAAAACATTGTGATACAGAAGTTGTATTTATTTATACTTTGAGTTTATAAGCATCATATGTTAGCAACAGTTTGGCCTCTAAATGATCATAGTGAACAGAAATGGGCTTTTTGTATTTCAACACCTGCTCCTCAGAAGATATCTGCACAGGTCTGATTAAAAAATGCACAATATTATTTTATAAAATGCTATTTTGTTTTTAAACAAATTGTGTGTGTGTGTGTGTGCGTGTGTGTGTGTGTGTGTGTGTGTGTGTGTGCGTGTGTGTGTGTGTGTGTTGCACCATTTCTCTCAGTTGTGCCATTTTAACACCCAATAGATGTAAATCTGAAGTAATCTACTGTCACTCACCAACACTTCCAGCGATCAACAGTTTCCCCAAGAAGAGCAGAAAATCAGTGACTCTGTCCAACACTGCCACCCTGAGGAAAACAGACGAACTGCAGTCAGAAGAGGGCTTGCATACCAGTCTAATATAGACGCATGCAGTACCTGCACCTCTCACCTCACTACATTCCTCATCAATAAATAAAAAGCCTCCCGCGCTGACTTGCAGAAATTCTTGCCATAAATAGCAATCTAGAGGCAAACACAACAAATTTATCAGTCACAATTAATCTGTAATACCCTGAATGTATGGCTGTAACTCACCATTATATAAGCGTTTCTGTTCATAAAGCGAATAAATCTCTCCAGACACCAGAAGCAGCACTTCAAACAGCAGAGGAGGAAGCGTGCCAGCATGTTCTGAGCTCCTGGACAAACAAAGGAAAAGAAGTTTCATTGAGGTTGAAGCAATCATATCATCAGCCCTCCATGAAAATTTCATGCTGCCTGTTAGCTATTCAATAACCAGATAAAAGATGGACAAAAGACTTAATTCCGAACATTCTGCACAACCGTAAAGAAAGCAAGCAACCTTTCAGTTTGCTGTCCAGATACTCCAGAATGACTCGGATGAATTGAACAATGGCTAAGATGAGGGCGCCAAAAGCAAGCGACCCTGTGTGATACCTGTAAAACAAGCACAGACTTAACCAGCAGAGCCTCGTTTGATGATCCTCTCACTTCAGACGAGGCACTGCATTGTACCGTAAGGCCCTGGAAAACGAGGAGAACACCGGACAGGGAGGGATGTCTGCGGGCTTCCTCCGAGCCCAGTAATAGGAGGCGAAAGCACCAGCGATGGTGCACTGCTCCAGAGCAATGGAGAAATTGACCAGCCAGAGGACAACCAGCAGATTAAACAGCTGGAGGATGAAGATATAGCGATGATATAAGCTCTCGCCGCCATAGAAGGCGAAGAGACACTGAGCTCCGGGACACTGGCTGGTGATGTTAGTCCTGTTAAAGTTCTGCAAAACACATTACATAATTTTATACAATAATTATTATATATTTTAATATATTTACATTGTTTATGATACAATTAAGAAAAAATATATATTTTATCACATTAAAACACCTTTTGAAGATCAGAACACAGTTTAGATGAATATGATTAAACTCAAAGCAACGAATGTTTTTAAAACTATTAATATTACAAGCAAACTTTTTAGAAACAATCGCACCTCAGGACTGCAGGTCTGGTTGCTGTACTTGCAGTTAGGATGAACCGATGCTACTTTGTAAACCGCTTCACCAGATGATGCAAGGAAGCTTCAAGATAGATAAGGTCTAAGGTCAAAAACAGGCTTTGACATAACAATAGTGTTTTCACGCCGTGGAGATAGTATCAAAGGACAATGACCAGACTGATTCGAGCTGACAGAAAGGCAACAGTAACTCAAATAACCAGCGATTACAACCGAGGTAGGCAGAAGAGCCTGTCTGAACACTTTTCAGCTAGTCTTACACACACTGACAAGTATCTTAAAACAAGCTTAATTGACACAAACAGGTGTGTTCAGTGATGCTTGGATCTAAGGACTGTGGCTGTCCAGGAATTGAGATTGAGACAATTGGGTTATTTTATTTCTTTAGATGTACAGTACAGACCAAAAGCTTGGACACACACTTTCTCATTTAAAAACTTTTAATTTCTTAAAGTAACGATGGCCACTTGTTTTTCCAAACTTAGCTGTGTTTGTCTTGGCATAATACAAATCCTAACAATCTATTCTAGAATGACATATTTTCAGCTGTTTCACACTTGTTTTGTTATGTATACAATTCCACACGTGTTAATTCTTAGTTTTGATGCCTTCTGTGTGAATCTAGCATTTTCAATTTTCATAGTCATGAAAATAAAGAAAGGTTTTTAAATGAGGTCTGTACTGTATATGTGATGTGCAGCTTTAGAGGAAAAGATACAGTGCAGTCATGGCCCAGTAGGACACAGAGATGGCCAGCAGCACAAAGGTGGTGATGGGGTAGAACAGAGCTGATGTGATGTAGCTGATGGCCCTGCAGACACAAACACAAAAAAGCCTCAATTGGTAAAAACTTGTATCTCAAAGTAATTTCAATAAATTAAATTTCTTAATTAATCGCTATATATATATATATATAAATTACTAAATATAATATTCACCATAAAGCGTAACAGTATTTAAAAAAACTAAACTAAAATAAACTCAAATAAAGTTTGCGGTTGGTCCTCAAAGCATAAAGTTCTGGTGGTCCATCATCAGCTGCTTCTCTGGCACCGGAGACGAGCTGCTGCATCTTCCCTCATCGGTCTGCAAACTGTCTCTTCAACTTTTATATCACTTACGACGCCGTCTGAACTCAAGAGCTCTTTGGCTTCAGCCTCAATTCCTGTCCATGTTGCAGGTGCATGCACCGGGTAAGCCAGTTTCATGGGTTACTCACTAGAGCCCCCTCTGTCCATCAGGCAGTCTCGCATATGTCCATAGCTGACTTTTACCACACACACACACACACACACACACACATATATATATTTATCTGACCTTTCCTCTAAATTGAATTTGAATGTAGTTTAATTACATTTCTAGCCAGATAACTTGTGCACATTTTGAAGTAGTATAACTATACCTGTAATATCCTTAAATAGGCGTATAAATAAAGTTCAAAAAGTAAGGAGAATTGCAAATTGTTATACAACAAATATCTGATGAATTATTTACTCAAACTATTCTACATACAGAAGATCACAGCAGCAATTTTTGTCAGGTGGACTCACCTGCTGCCTTCTCTCAGCAGAGCGATGGCAATTCCAACCCGCTTCCTCAGGAATATCAGCACCAAGACAATAGAGGCTTCAGTCAAACCCAGAGCCACCACTGAGTAGGGCAGAAGAGCTGATGAATCAGGCATTGTATAAACATAAAGAGAAGAAGTGCAGGGATATTCTCGCTCTCTTACTGAAGATCAGCCAGGTCTGACTGAGCTGTAAGTAGATGTGGAGGTCTGTCTGGAAGCCCAGGTCGGAGATGGCAACATCTGCTCCAGGACTCTCTCTGAGAGCCGTAAACTCCCAGTAACAGTGCCAAATTCCTGGAGAAAACAAAACAACCTCTGTTTTCACGGCAAGTGCCTATTTATTGAGATAGAATATGATATTGTATGGATGTATAGTCTCAACAGGCACTTAATCAGTTGTGAAGAAAGTTGAGTTAAATTATCTTCATTTAGTGAGTTTACATGCACTATTTAGCTCTGCTTAGCCAAGTTTATTTTAATTTTTTTGTACTGTGCGGTGCTTCCATGGGGTTAAAGGAAAGTGGAAATATATGTGTACGGAGCTTATAATGAAGAATCAACAATTCTAAAATAAATTGGTGCGGACAAAGATATATTCCTAAAATGAGGTTTATTCATGCAGTCTTCAAATACTTGGACAGCATTTGGGTTCAGCAAAGGGGCAGAACTTATATAATATCTTCTCTTTTAAATTCATCATACCTGTCTATATAAATACCAGCAATCAGTTTAAACAAAAGATGCTATGTCAATGGTCTCTCAGAAGATTGTTACAGGTACATCTCTCAATAGTTGCGCAAACGGCTCTTAAACAACTTGCTGCTGCTTCACTTGTTAAGTGATAGCTGACATTGTAGCCTCACACCTACATAGAATAGGAAATAATTAAATGGCCAAAAGCAATGGTGCAGCGGTGTAACATTGAAAGGTTGTGTGCGTGCGTGCATGCGTGCGTGTGTGTATGTATGTGTGTGCGCGTGTGCGTGCGTGTGTGTGTGTGTGTGTGTATTAGTCGGGTTGGGTTTGATGCACTGCTCTTGAATTGAGCTTAACGACGAGTGTGTTTTTATTCCTTTTTTTGTGGTTATTTTAAGATTCAAATTTGACATAATTATGGATGGGCCTATTCAAGTGAGAGCCACTCACCAAGGTTCTGTTCTCACCATTTCAGATCCACCAAATCACATAAATGTGACTTGCCGGTTTGGTGATGCTTTCCCAATAAGAAATAAGCTGATTACCTAAACTCTGAGACTTATTTACTTTCTGAAAAAAAAAAACTTTGGGAGACGCCATGCTCACTACATCCATGTTATATACAGTCAATGGTTGACAAACTCTCAGTCTCAGTTCCTGTTAGAGTGAGTGTGAGAACACCCTATGATTCAAATAAAAATGAGGAGAATAGGCCTTACCATAGGCAACAAGCAGAATAACAGCAAAGATGATGAACCAAAGAAGGAAGCCTGCAGTAAATCTGAGCAGCAGTATGAAGATGAGACTGATGACCAGAGCTAGGAACAGCCCTCTGTCACGATCAGGAGAGCAGAAAAAAAAATCACACGATCACAAACACAGAGGATACAATGTAGCTCCAAATCTCTCTCTCTTTTCTAAAAGCATTTCATGTTTTTCATATTGCCAAAGAGTACCCAAAAAGATTTGTCTGCAACATCAAACAAGTGAACTTGTGCGCAAAATATTCTTTAAAATGATTTCTGAAAGTTTTCTATTGGTAGTTGGTTTTGTGAATGACAGCAAACATGGAAAGCATTCTTACATTACGATCCAGTACCAACAGGTGGCGTAATCCTCCATTATCTTCATCCCCAGCTCTTTAGCCTCATGTATGCTTGTAATACCACTGCAGAGGAAAATATTTCAGCACTCACATCATTCAAAGAATGATTCAACATTTAGCTCTGAAGAAATTAAACAATATATTTAATACTAGTAGCCATATTAAATATTCTAGAATCTAGATCTACTGAAATAACCTTTCATTAATGCATTTCATTACTTTAACATTTCTAAAGATAAAGACACATATCTGATTGTTTATTTGTGTGTATAACAACTCAAAAACTTTTACTTCTGCCTTTGAATCGAATATCCTATATTTATATATGGTTTAGCTTGGTTGCTAAACCCCTCCTTTCTCATTTCAAGTATCCAAAATGACAGCAGTTGAAGAAACAGGTTTATAGTGAAAATAAACATTATAGTGAAAATATACGTACTTTGCTGCATCTCTCAGTTCCGTCACACTTCTGGCTGTGTCCAGCGCATCTTTGAAAGCAGTTTTGTTAGCCACTGTTAACGTGCCATTTATGGTGATGAAGTCTGGGAAGCAACGCTGCAAAACTTTTATGAATGAGAATGAAAAATGATAAAAGAAAGAAATTAACACAAAAAAACTATATTTTGGCAAATATAGAGTAATCTATCTTTAGCTGAACTGTTTTCTGTCAAGACATAAAAATAAGTACATTAAACAATAAACATTTTTCCACTTTTTTCCAATCATTTAAAGCCCTAAAAATGCTCTCATGCTCTCACTACAGTTATATTTCCCTCTCTCACAACTTACATGGTCGACTTGGCACAATCATTGATGGGCAGTCTTCATCTCGCAGCACTTCTGTAACAGACTGCATAAAAAAAGTTTTTTTTAATCTTTAAAGCCTAATCTTGGGTGTGGCTGTATTTGCCTGGTAAAGGTTGGATTTGAGCTTTTATTCATTTCATACTTTGAATTTATGTGATAATTATTTCTTATAAATAGATTATTACTTTTCTCATTTTGTTGAACACTTGACTTTGTTCTGTTTTCATGCACAATGAACAGATAATCTAATTTACTTTCAATCTTTTATTGAATTGTTTGCTTGAATTGTTTGTTACTTTCTGGTCACGAGCTCAGCACTCGGACGTCCGAGTATGTTTTTCTTTTGCGGGCCATTGATGGTCGTGACACTAGGGCTAATACAATTTAGAGTGAAATAGTCAGTCAAAGATTAAATCAAACGAAATCAAGGATCCCATAAAGTGAGATTTTATTACAACCAACTGTAATTTACACTAATCCGATGTCAACCAGTAGTTTGAAATACAATTTTAAATATTAATTTGTTTGAAAAAGTAAAAAATACTACATTTGTACCTGAGAAATGCGATTACGTTTACTTAATGTTACTCAAATGTTGAGTTTACTTAAAATAGTTTAAAATATTTGAGAGTGCTAATAAAACGTAAGTAAATTTACTGAGCATTTTAGAACGTCATTGAGCATGCATATATAACGTTGAGTAAATTTACTGATAAATATAATCAGTTAAATTTACCTGTAGATAAAAAATTTTTAAAAGTAAACTGAAATAATTGAATTCACTGTGTACAGAACCTTAAAATTGTCAGCGATAAAATTGGAAATCCACCAGAGCTGAACCTAATCATGTGAGCGTCAAACATACATGTGCAGCAGATAAAAGAACAACAACAACAACAAAAAATCCTAGGATGTGCCAAAGTTTAGCCTTAAACCTGAAAATCCCTTTTTTCTCCGCAGGATAATCCCAGGACTACTGTTTTCCCCTGAAAAGCACCACGTTTAAGCATGTAACCTAGAAAAGTATCGTTTTTTTTATATGTAATGAATACATACACCATTGTAAATACATTGTATATTTTCTTAACAAGAAAGTAAAATGAAGGATATATAGATTATTTTATTAGTAGCTGTCTTGTCCAATCAAGGTCAGATGCAGCTCCCAAGCTGAAATGAGATTGACATCACTGATCTTGACATAAAATCAATGTAAAAACTAGAGTGTGGGGGAAAAAAATGGAAAACGTGTTTTGATGTTAATTGCTAATTATGATAACCATCAAATGAGTTACTTTTGCCAATACAAAGAGAAGACAGAAAGATGATTATTCTGTATTCTTGCAGTTGTCCCAATCGTAATCCTTTGTGTGCTGGTGAAATGTACCTTTTGAGGGTTATTGAAGCCAGGCTTGCAGAACTGTTTATAGTAGTCCCAATGGCTCTTGTTAAGCTTATAAAGTAGCTGCATGTCTGTGTACGTTGAAAAGCGATCTGGACACTTAGAAACACACATCTAAAAACACACACAAGAGGTTTTTAGACAAAAAGTGTTCAAGTTTCTGTAAGAATCAACTTTCTTACCTGAGTAGTAGGGCACTGGAGGTTTATGAGCACAGCGGGACTGGCACATTTCAGAATGTTGAAGTAGAATAATATGGCTTTCTTTCTAAGAAAGAGATTTAAAGTATAAATTAAAGACATGCTTTTAACAGTAGGTGGCAGTGGAGCTTTTTGGATAAAACAGAAAGCACAATACACACTTTCAGTCCCTCTTGATATTAAACTGTCAAAAGACTTTACTGTTCAGCTTAGAAATTCAGCAGATGAGTAACTGCTCATTTCCAATTTGGGTAATTGCTCTGTCACCACTAATTTACTTTCTGAACTGTAACGCATCCTTACATCTGTTTTTCTGTTTGATTAATTGTATTACTTATTTTACAAAAAAAAAAAGCATTTTTATTTTGTGGTCAACACCCCGGTTGCCGTCTGTCGAGATGATCCAGGAGCAAGTAGCAAAAACACTGCTTCTAGAGACATTTATGCCTCTAGACATATGACCTGCCAAACAAAACCTCCATGTTTTGGAGAATTTAGAATATTTGATTCCCCTAGGTATTAAGTATTTGGACTGAGCGAACAAGCAGATGCGCATGTATATTTTTATGTCGTAACACCCAGTATTCTCCAGTGTGCTGCCTCACCCTCAGGGTTGCATCTATCACTATCCTATGTTGTTTATTGTCTTTCATTTATGTGATTGTGTACTCTGTAATGTTGTGCATGGCTATGATTTAAATAATAACTTTAAAAATAATAATAATACAGTCAAAAGTTAAAAAAGATGAGTTACTTACTTATTATACCAAATATAACAACTCAGTATTAATTTAGATCACCCAGAAAAAAGCTTAATAATCCCCTTAGAACTAATTATGCACTGCACAGATCCAAATAAAGCTTACAATCCAAACATATTTCTCTCAGTGTCTGTGCAGAGCAGACATTGTTATCAGTGTGTTCCAGCTCCATAATGGATAAGAATAGTTCTTCATTCTCTCCAAGGTTGTGAATCAACTACTAGTAAAGGAATTCAACACAAAAGCAAGTGATTCGTGTTTGAAGGGGCTTTGGTAACATTTTGGAGCTTTAACTGAAAAACAACAACAACAACAACAACAGCAACAGATGATTATGTGGTAGTCACTTACGCATCGGGCGTTCCCTTCTGCCCACAGAACTGACCCATGCTGTCTGTGGGGTAGATGACTTTTCTTGGGTCTCCATGAATCCAAGCTACAACAAAGAGAAACTCTTTAAAAAGTGTTACAGACTTAAAAAGTATATACTTACACACTGTGGAGAGGAATTCAAGTTGGTTATGTAGGGCAATGGCATTGATGATAGATGCCATGCTACACACAGAAGAGTGCTACTTGTTCGCTAAGATTTATAGCTGGTCATAAGAAAGTAGTATTGATAAAAAAGAGAAAACTGCACTGATGATATCATGATTGCAAAATCAAATGAGATTAAGTATATTGAGAGCTGACCTTGCAGACGGTTTCTTCAATGACAAACAATAAACAGCTAGAGCTGTCAATATGATTAATTGACAAATCCACCAACAGCAAAACAGCCCAATCGATCTTAACTCTTTGTTTATAAAAAAAACTGTACCCACCATGTATTGTAAAAAGGATTCTCTACAAAAATGTATTCATTTTATAACCCTAACCTTATAATATTTTTAACAAATGAGCATGAACAATTTTCCCATTTTTGCTGTCAAACCTTTAAAAGTTTTTTTCTGAATATTTTGTAATAGTATTTCAGGATTTGTGGAACATTCTAATGTTTATTCAATGGCCGGTACTGAATGTCCGTGTTTAAAGAGCTCACTTTAGTAACTTAAAATCTACACGATCTTCTCCTTGCCTTGACAGTTAAGAAGTGCATCTGCAATTTAGAGAAGAGCATGGTGCATTCATTCAAACATTATATTGCTGTTATTTTTGTGAAAAGGCTTAAAGAAAACGTAACTTTACTTTGCTGCACTAATTTGTTAAAAACATTACTATACAGTATTTTTTGTAAGCTGCACTGATCTATATATAACTTTGTAAAGGTATATTAAGTTCATTTTTATTAAGAAATAAAATGAGATATAAGTCCTGACTATGTACATCTCACTATTCGAAAATGCATTTTTGTTCATATTTTGTTTACTTTTTTGCTTGCCTTGCATTCATTTGTAATTGGTTGTGTCTAATTACATTTTACGACAAGCTTAACATGGGTTTTCTTTGTAAAGGTACAAAAGAAATCCTTCATCTCTGGAAGGTCAGCCTTGAAGGGTTCCAGCCATCTTTTTAGTACCAGTAGCAAGCTGAAAACACACACACCTTACAGTGTGTCTACTGTCATTTTCACCTTTCCTCAACACAGTCATTTAAAAATGTAATAAAACAGAAAATATCTAAACAATACTGTCTTTGATTGGTTGAATTTCAAGAGTGTACAAGTAACATTGTAAAATAATTGACTTGTAGACTGTAAATAATCATGATGGACCATAGGAGGGGAAGTTTATTAAATTACATGTTTTGATATATGTCTGACATTATATGATCATTATTAGAAACAGCATTCTGCTGTAGTTGCAAAAACAGCCTATAACTGTACATTTCAACAAGAAGACACAGTTATTACACAGTTAACACAGTTAATTTTACAGTTACTTGCTGGCAACCATGCTGTCAGTTATTTACTTTTTTAAACAGTATGAAACTGTACTAAAAATTAACAGTAAAACTGTAAATGAACAGTTATTTGCTGGCAACCGTGCAAAAAAGATTTTTCCTGTGAAGATTTTTTTTTAGTGGATCACTCAACATTCTATGTGTTCCTTGTATGCCGCACTCAGTTGACCAGTGCCAATTTGGATCAGTTTTAACCTGCTGCAAAACAAGGACTCTTAAATGATTAATCTCTTGTCTGTTATTCTACATAATACACAACATTTCATCTCCTCTTGTCTGTGTTCTATTTTTGGTTCACGTTTTGTTCTTATTCAAAACAAAAACAGATTTTACCATTTATAAAATGAATTGCCATGGGAACACTCTAGAAAGCCTATCTATTGGTGATATCAATAATAAACATATCATAATGTCATGGAATTGTTTACATTCCATCGTAATGATGTTCACATGTAATATTGAAACATTTTTACATTAATATTCTCCTCAGGAGACACAAGAGCCATCAGAACACTTCAGGCAGCTACACATGGTATTCAAGATGCCATTTTCTTCCTCGCAAGGAGAAGGGATTGTCATCATCTGAAAATGGTTCTGAATGAAACTGAAAAGCCCTGTGTGAAAACACTTGTTGCGCTGAAGCTGTTAAGAGCTGCGTTTCATAGAGCTGTGAAATGAGCTTCACACCACAATGCTTTCTATAATGCCAAAGTAAGCTGTAGTATAACAACACTAGCCACAGAGAAGTGACCGTATATCAGTGTACAGGAAGCATCGACATCATTCAGTCTAAAAGAGCAACATAAAACATCAAATATTTTTCTAAGAGTAAATGAGACAATACTATTTTCTAGACAGTGTGTCTAGTGGATGATGTCATGGGTGTTTTTCTCATTGCTTTGTAGCAAGGGTCTTTTTTTGGGGAGGGGTGGGCAGCACTTACACGGTGACATCATCTTCTGCCTGGGGCTTTGTATGAGGTAATTCTATTCTGCTTCACATTAAAGCTGAAGAGCCCTCATAAAATCTAAAAGGAAACCAAACTTGAGGACGAGGCTTTTGAGAGACATGCCATCTGTCTTTCTGATGAGTCGATGAGTAGATGAGGGAGAATAAGTCTAAAACTCTTCGGTGATTTCACATAAAGGAACACGGGATTCAAAAGGCATGGTGACAAAAGCAATACAAGAAAACTTGACAATTGATTGGATTTAACTTAAATGAATGTGAATCAATAAACAGAGTGGATTACTAGGATGAGGTGATTTACTCAAGGGGTGGACACAGGAGTATCGAGACTTGAGAGAACACGGAGAAAACAACTGATATAGAAACATCAGAGTGAAACCATAAGAATGTGACATGAAGGAAACATTACAAACTAAACTTATAACCCACAAGGGTAACAAGGGAAGAACCCGAACCAAATTATAAACTTTAAATTGGGAAGAACCTGACATTATCCCTGTACATGCAATACCTGGATGGACTTGGGTAATGACTGCATTCTTTTTTTTGGTGAAAGTGTAGGTGGACGTTATTCTATTTTCTTTATGGCCTTACAGGCTTAAAGCATATAACAGGTGTACTAGACTAAAGCTGATTAAGTTCAATGGGGTATTTCTGAAAATATGTAACAAATTAATTTCTTAATGGTGTTGAAAAAAAAACTCTCTCATCAAACAGCTGTTACAATAATACATTTTGCGTCAGGCCCTTTTTCGTCATATTTAGTCCCAAAAACATAAAAGAAAAAATGCTTGGAGAACTTGAAGGAAAAAGAACTCTAGGACGGATTTTACTCCAAGCTAAACTTATAGTAGTAAACATAAAAATGTTCTGTTTTATCACCCGTTTTACGTTACAAGACAAATACATTTTTGATTCATTAAATAACTTACAAATGAGGTGAATCTGGCTTTACTGCAGCTCTCTGTATGAACAAATCATGAGGGATAAGCACCAAAGCACTTCTGAGGCTTCCTGTCCTGAGATATCAAGTTATTAAATTGCAATTTTTTTTATCATGCAAACTTTGATTGACATTGCCAAGTGAGTTTTATTTCTCAGTTCATACTTAAAAAAAAATCAGAACAGACTAGAATATGTGTTAGAGGTTTTCATAGTATACAAGAAACCACCAGTCGCATGAGAATCTAAACTACATTGTGCCATTGAACAGTTTCACTGAAAGTGTAGAATTCTATTTATTTTCATTTAATAACTAGAATTAGTATGCTTAATCAGAAGCATTGGTATGATTAATCAGAACAAAAATCACTTGATTCAAATCATAATTAGTAAATGAACATGCTCTAAAGCAGTGTTTCTCAAATAGTGGCGAGGCTCCCTCAAGGACCTCGGGAAACATGCTTTTTTATTTTTCTATTTAGATTATTTACTGTTCTAGAATAAAGTGCAATAGCACTCCACTACATTAGTGGTGCTCTCATTGGCAGAGCGTGCGAAGGGGAGCATTCGCTCGGTGGTGTAGGGGTTTTGTTTGCACTGAGCACAGTACAGAGTACGAGTATGAAGTGTAATCACGAAGTGTAGCAGACCCTCAAGTGACATCATGAAAAAATATTTAACATATTTAAAATATTTATACGTTAATAAGGATACAGTATTATGCAGAGGTGTACTTATAACAATTTTATAGACAAATTATACTATTTATAGTCGCGCGGGGGTCATGACAGAAAATAATTGAGAAGCACTGCTCTAAAGTAACAGATGCACCCTAAAAATATTATTTTCAAAAGGAACAAATTTGGTTATTTTAATTGGCAAATTTTTACCTAAACAAAGAGTTAGAGTTAACAAATAATGTTTTTTTTAATTGGATATCATCAACTCAATTAAACGGAATATTTCACTGTTCATTTTGGGAGTGGGTTAATGTAAATGTAACTTTTATAGTTGAGGATAGATTGCAGTTTTTCTCATGTTACAGGTCTATTTTATTCCAATAATTGGAATTATTGATCTGTTTGTCGATGTATCTTGTGTGTGTGTGTATTTTTTCACTCTGGGTTCTCAGTTTCTTTCCCCACATTAATTAAACGTAAGTGTCTTGGTTGCTTTATTCACCACATGTTCCATTTAACCAGGCTTTTATAATAAGTCAGAGATTACTGGTTAGTTTAAATCAAACAAGTTCCTCACGTTAATAAGCTTTATTTTACAATGCCTAAGGTACCATTATATGGTAGTTCTATTTCTAACCCATATAATTATCCAATAGGAATTCCTATTTAACTCTTAATCCACACTAGGTCTTTGTGAAGCTGCTTTGAAGCAACTCTTTAAAAAGCGATATATAAAATAGTTGAATGATTGATTGATTGATTGATTTGGGAAAAATTCTCCGGTTTCAAAACTTTGAAAGAATCTTGAGATTGAGTTAAATACATGAAGTTGCTAACTTCCAAACAGGGGTTTGATAAATGGAAAAACTTCCTAATCACAATTGATGACAAAACATCATGCTAATAAGTATCTGAAACGTAACAGTTTCATGTTATGACATTTTGCTCAAAGTCTCTTGTCTTTGAAACGGCAAATGCTACAAGGAAAAAGCTTCTTGCATCAGCTGAGAGAGTAGCATTAGCATTATCTTCAGTCTTGCTTTGAAGTGGAAGGAGGAACGGTGATGAAGCTCCTGGTGGAGTTGAACATCTTTAATTATTCATGCACAATCTCATATCTCAGGGGCTGACAAGGAATGTAAAGCCTCTGCTTTTTATTCACAAGAATAATGCTTCTGAAGTGACAAAATTCCAATTGCAATTGTATTTACAGTATTTTGTCATGGCTTATCATACTTCAGTACGATTTTTGTGAGAAGCACTTTGCTTCAATCAAATGTTCTCATGATGGTTTCTTAAATTACAAATCAGTATTTTGATCTCTTAATGAAATAAAGTAATATAGTTTTGAAAAAATAATTCTGCATCTCACTAAAACAACACAGACAAACATGAGAAATAATGCACTTGTATGTTGTAATTGACTTGAAGTCATGTGAAATTTATATTTTATTAATTAATTGTAATAGTAATAATTAGTGACGATTACGCTTTTGAATGTTTGTCATGACTGGATGAATATGAAAAAAAACATGCTTAAAGGTGACATATTGTGCTCTTTTAAACCATTTAGAATAAATAGTTGATCTCTCTAGACTACCACTGCATTCATTGAGATGAGCTGCATTAGCGTTTCATCTGATTGGTTATTACGCAGTAATATGGCCAATTGGCATGGCAACGGTCATCGAGGTGTTTTGAGCTACCAGAGAATAAGATTACACAAACATACATGAACCAAACATGCATGAATTTAAGTATGTTTTTGATGAGGAAACAATACTAAAACATACAAGAAATGTCTGAAAAGTCGAGTTTGCAAGATACGGCACCTTTAAAAAGTGCAGATGATACAGCATGCACCATTCTTTTCAGCTCTCAATAGAAATGATTTGATGCTGGTCACTGTAGAAGAAAACAGACTCAGCACTCACCCACAGCGCCAAGGGCAATATAGCCAAGAATGACAATGACGAAGAGCACACAACACAGCACATCTGTACAGCCCCTGAAAGACAAAAGACGATAAAATTGAGCCTTTAATCCTAATACAGGGTCTTAAAGTCTGTATTTATCAATTTGTGATCATTACTAATTTAAACAGATAAATGTCATACAATAAAACTTTCTATTGATATAAAACTTTCTTTTCTGGGAACCTTTTTAGCTGGAAAAAAAATGATGGCTGCTTGGATTTGATTAACAATCCCATAATTACAATATTGACCAATGAAAATTTTTCACTGGTGAGAAGATAACATTGAAAGGAGCAAGGTCACATGCACTGCGGTGCACATTTGTACTCCAGTGAATGTGTCACCAATGCAGATCTTTGACAAGGTCAACAGAGTGTGTTACATGCAGAATAAAGAGAAGCTACTGTATGAAAGTACTACAACTCAGAGACCCGATGTGCAGGGGGATTTATTGTGGGTGCACACAGTAATAAGGTATCGGTTTATTAAAAAATATATGTAGCAAATTATTATGTGAAAGTAATCATTAAAAACAGTATAAGAATTAGTGCAACATTATTAACTTAGCATTACATGATACATACATTAGGATGCATTGTTTACTTACCATTCACATAGAATATATCTACAATGACTCTTCATTCGGTACACCTTGCTAGTACTGGATTAGACCCCTTTTGTCTTCAGAACAGCCGTTAATCATTTGTGGCATAGATTTAACAAGGAACTGTAAACATTCCCCAGGGTGTGATATGATATCCATTTTGATATGTTAACATCACAAATTTGTGAACTCTACATTCCACCACATCCCAAAGGTGCTCTATTGGATTGGATTGAATTGACTGCGGAAGCCAATTGAGTACAGTAAACTCATTATCAAGTTCAAGAAATCAGTCTGTGATGATTCACATTTTACAACATGGTGTCTTATCCTGCTAGAATAACCAATAAGAAGAAGAGTACACTTGGTCATAAATGGTTGGACATGGTCAGCAAATATACCCCACACCATTACAGCACCACCACCTGCCTTAACCAGTGATACAAAGCAAGATAAGATGATACTTTCACGTGGTAGACACCAAATTCTAACCCTACCACCTGAATGTGGTATCAAAAATTGAGAATCATCAGACCAGGCAATGTATTTTCAATCTTCTACTGACCAATTTTGGTGAACCTGTCTGAATTGTAGCTACAGCTTTCTGTTCTTTGATGACGGGAGTGGCACTGGTGCGGGCTTTTGCTGCTGTAGACTAACCACCTCAAGGTCTGATGTGTTTTGTGTTCAAGATGTTCTTCCCTACATCTCGGTTGTAACGAATAGTTTTTGAGAAACTATTACCTTTCTATCAGCTCAAACCAGTCTGGCTATTCTTCTCTGACCTCTGGCATCAACCAGGGATTTGATGTGTGGTAGCTGAAGATCAGAAATTTGCACTAATAAGCAGTTGGGCAGGTGTACCTTTACTATATTGGTTTAAAAATAGTAACAGTATATATATATATATTAAGTACACTTAAAATAACTAACTAAAATAATAACTAAATAAAAAGTACACTTAAAGAGTCTTTTAAAATTGACATAATGAGTTGTAAATGAACTCAAGTGTGTTTCTGCCTGGTAGGGAGTCTTGATTTTTTTAACCTCCACAGCTTGCTAATCACACTGAATTGCTTTGCATAATTTTTCCTGACCCACTGACCTTTTTCAGGTCAAATGATCTGGGAGAAGAAGAACTCAATAGGTGTTTGTCAATAACAATCTGATTCTAAAACAATACCCTATGCTTTGCTGAAAACAAACATAAGCAATATATTTGTGCTTCTATGTGAATAAGACTCCTAGCACATTACCATTAAATCCATCTAGTAATTGACAAGACTTCAGAGACAGCCCAGAGAAAAGCTTTTGGTGTGATATTTGGACCAAATGCCTGAACTTACCCTCCTGGTACAAAAATAAGAAATGCACAAATTATGTTACATTCACAAGGTTACTCGTAAAGCAAGATGATTGAGGTCAATCTCTCCAACATCCCAACGTAAAACCTTAAGCACACCTTGTATGTAAATAGATTTAGAAGGGCAGGAGAGATTCAGACACTTAAGCCGATTAGAGCTCATTATCAAAGGCAGCAGGTGGCTCTCTGCTCTACTAAACACTGAGCTCAGCATAGCTCCATAGAACCGGCTCCATGCTGCTCACTGAGAACCAATTTCTCATTACACTCAATCATGCGTTTCATCTAGGTAGTGCGCTCAGCTAATTTGGTTAATTTCATATTTAGGGTTTGAGCAAAAAAGTTTAGTAAAATATTATTAACCGGTGAACACTACACAGGTCAAGTTAAAATAGGCTTTACTATAGACAAATACCTAAATAAAGAGTAACTCTCAAACCACTGATAATGCTATGTTTTGTTGCATTTTTATTTGAGTTTTTTTCATCTTGAAATGTTGTTTTCAAATACAATAAGTAAAAACTGTCTATTTACAGTACTGTGCTAAAGTCGAAGGCCATTGAACAGCACATGTTGAAAACCAAGTCTGCTTTGAAATCTATTATTCATAGTTAAAGAACTACTTTGTGTCTTGTTGCTGTGCTCAATGTTGCTATGACAAGAGAGTCTTTCTCAACCTCACCTACTGTATGTAGCAGAGTTTGGCTGTTCCTTAGACAGAGTTTATCATCCTGTACAACTGTTTCTGTTTCTGTTAATGACTAGATTTCAAGCTACATGTGAGATTGATGATCATTAGCACATGTTTGATATGATTGGTAGAACACACACCTGACTATAAGCATACAAAATCCCTTACCTTGCTCAAGTGTACCTAGAAGATTTAATGCTGGTTTGAAGACAAAAGGCAGTAACACCAAATATCGATTTGGTTAATATTTTTCTTTGGTTTGTTCAGTTTGCATTTTGTAAACTATACAAACTGTATAGTTACAAACTATATATACAAATTCATACTGTTTACAGAAAATACTGTACAATTCTGAAAATATTGCATGACCAACAAAGGCCCATGATGGAACAATGTTTTAAGAGTCCAAAAATCCTTTGTAACATTTGAAAGACGACAATCAAAGTGCAATTTAAGCACATTTTTTTATGTCTTTAAGATGTGGGTGGAACAATTTTAAAATTTGCCACATCTACAGCAATAGTTTTAGATTAAAGTTTACTTCACAGTGGTTTCCTTGGGTATAAACTAACCAGAGAAGAAAATTAGCTATTGATTGGTCAGTAGTAAAGTGCTTTAAAGATCTTAAGAAAGAAATAAACAGTTGAGATTAATCTGGTGGTAGGGGATCTGATCAACGGAGTGAAGAAACAACAAGCTTTGCCCAAGCACACATGCCTTACTCTTTTATTAAACCCTTTTTTCCCTCTCTGTATTTAGTGGTTTTAAATCTTAGTTTGGTTATATCTACTTTTCTGACTGATTAAAGGTACATTATGTCTGTTGCTGTTATCACAATGTCATTTTGGGTTTTTATTTTAGAGTTTATGTTGCAGTGCATTGCAGAGTGACAGTAAAAGAAATAAATAGATCTCTATCAGAAAATAAACAAATTAACAAATAAATAAAACAAGTCAAGAAAATCAAATACAAAAAAATGCTTTAATGATTACTGTGATTGTACAAAGCTCAAAGTTAAATATATTCATAACCTTATGTATGTATATGATGTATCTATATTAATTTGGAGATTATATTAATTTGAAAAAAGTATATATATCTACACACACGGGCTACTTTAAACCCGGTGACAAACATCACCATTGACTTAAAACTATGACACAAAAAATTTAAGGTTCTTTTCATTTCACAACTTCTTAAGAAAAGAATTCTTGCAATAGGAGTTTTCAATCTATTTGAGAAACGATATTAATTCTGTAATATATTTCCAGTTAGCAAACTCACAGACTCAGAAGAAAGGGTTAGAAACAAGGAAACAGAAATAGACACTTAAGGCAAAGATGAAGCCTTTTTACATGCACAGCAATCTATAATTACATCTCCACTTATCAAGAGCTGATCTCTCTGATTTGAAATGGCTGCCCAGAGATCTATTTATCCTAATTTCTCCTGTTTAAACCTAACACTAAAAGAGGCTTTCACTCTTTCTTCATTTTTGTTTTGCATTGAGTTATTGTCCCATTCCAACAAAAAAAAAATGTGTTTAAAAAGCTTCACTGTGACTACTAGTGCCAGCACCATTCAGGGACTAAACCAAAAGTATGGCTGTATTAAATAGTAATTAATTAAGATTAAATTTTACATTCAATTACATTTTCTTTTTACTAAATATATATACAAATGTATAATTTTTTGTTGTGAACTTTTAGTTGTTACAAGAAATAAAATTCAGTATTAATTTCAGGCATATAACAAAAGAAACATACATTGTGGTCATTCCTTTCCTTTTCACAAGACAAACTCTCTGCTTCACTCAACCTCTCCTCATTCGTATTGAAATAGCTACCATCGTTATCGTTCATACTCTTTATGGGTTGTTCACAGTTCCATAGATTTCACTTACTCTTACCTTTCTGAGGAAATATCTTTAACTTGTGACAGTGCACAGAACTGAGTAATGGATACCTTAAACAACAAAATGTATAAAATGTATAAACAGTCATGAACACTGGTTTTCAAGCCAACTGATCAGGCAGAAATTGGTTGCTAAGGGAGGGATCATTGAAGTTTCACCATAACATGTCACCATATGGGATATAAACTGACTGTGTCTCCACTAGCTGGTTTAGATGATTAGTTGATATGGTTGCTAGGGTTTACAATCTTGCTGTGTTCAACAATGTCATATAAGGTTCCCCTTGTCACTCTGAGTGGTGTAATCCTACCTGCTGTGCCTCGATACATCAGTTTTCCCTTGTCACTTGGAACAAACATTAGTGAAACATTTTTACATTGATTAAGGATATAATGATACATAAAGTAATTTTGGAATTGCTGTTGCAACAGTTAGACATTTGATCATTGTTAATAACTGTATTAATACGCTCCATTTCAAACCAAAAACACACTCATTTATGACAAAGTGTGTTAGAAAAAAATTACAGGAAGAGTAAAAAAAAAAAGAAAAGACAAAGAAAAAAAGGAAGATATAACAGTACTATAGATGACCATGTTTTTGCAAATGATATAATATGAATGAGACCTTCAGCAGCTGTTTCTTAACTTGTATGTTGATTTAAAGTACAGTAAATGCCAATCATATCTGTTTGACTAAATTATTATAAGATACCAATAATCTTAATAAATAAATAAACAAAAGGTAGACAAACAAGAAATACTCAGAACAACTAACAAACCAGATAAATTTAATGATGAAAATCTGGCATCATTTCATTTTAAAGCAGAAGAATTTTGTGAGGATCATGGTGTACAGTTGCATCTAACTTATAGTGCATACAATTCTAAACCAAAACAAATTTTAGAATGTAACTCTTAAGTGATATGAAATGAAACGGCTTATAATCACGAAACAATCATAAACTTTGAATTTTAAAGTTACAGAGAGGTGCAGCTATGCTATCGATGTTAGTATTGTGCTTCCCTTTCATACTAAACACAGCAAAACATGAATTTTCTGAAGTACCTTTTATACACAGGTCCCCTGAAAGTTGGGTCAAACTTGCGAGGTTCACCTGAGAAAATAAAACAGATACATGTTTTAATTATTGGTTTTACACGATGTGTAGTTTAGAAGTTTTATAGATTGTGTAAGTCAATAGAAAAGGTATACAAACCTAAAAAGTTAACTAAAAAGTAATTCAAAAAACAATGGAAAACACACCAGCACTAATCATGTTAGAGAGAATCTCTTTGGCAGTCTATTCCCAATTTCATCTTCCATTTCTCATCTTTCAAGTCACCTCCTAGTTTTCCCTGAATTAGTTTTCTGAACTCCAGATTGCATTACTATCTTCTTTCTGTGCTCTGGATTGGTCTGTCATCTGAGAAGTGACACAAAATCGATGAGCATGGCCAAGGCACATTAAGATGAGCATTCCATCAGTTCACTACAATGGGTTCCCCCCTCCCTTCAGCCACCTGTAACACTAGAGTGGGCTAAGGGAGTCTTCAATGTACTGGCACTTCATATCACTGCAGAACCAAGGCCCACGAATAAACCGTGTTTATATTTTTAACAGTAGTTTTATTTATAAACTGAAGGTTTAATGTTTAATTAATGAGGCCATTGAGGGGTTTGACAGCCGTCATCTGTTAGCATATATCTCGTATCTGAACACATCTGCAAGAACATTAGAACGCAAGAAAATAAGGAACTAAATAATGACAGTTTTTACAGATTAAACATTAAACACACTTCATCTAGGCTTCAATCGGTCTCATTTTCATGATTTATGCACAATTGAGAAATATGTATGATTGAGAAAATTAAAAAAAAATGTCTCACTTTAAAATTACTTTAGCCAAAAAGTCGCTATGCCAAAAAAAAAAACCACACACACACACACACACACAAAAAAACCAATGCTGTCTTGAAGACAATGACTACTGTGCAATAATGACAAAAACCTTTCAGAGACTGGGGAGTATGGAGACCAAGACAAGACAAAGAGATCCCAAGCCAAGACATTGACAATGACCAAGTCAGGACTAAGAATGAAAACAGATTAAAAATCTTTAAATTTAGATTCTAAATTAGAAAAATTTGAATCTAAAAATCTTTCCATTAAAATGGAATCAAACTAATAACTGTTTTGGTACATGTGTGTCTCATAACATGTTTAAAGATCAATTGGTATCATTGGTAGAGAATGTCTTTGATTTTATTACAATTATTAGCTGTGTCTATATGTAACAAGAGAGACAATGCGAGTTATAAAAACACATCCAAGCACTAAAATACATATTTAATTGACAGTTTTTGAATTCAGATTCTCAACTCTGTAAAGCTTTTATGGTATCTAGGCCAAAAGCACTGCTATCCTTGTGGAAAGTATAGTAGCTGTGCGAACACATGCTGGCAGCTCAATGTTTTAGAATTCACAACAATAACTCGACCATTGAGTCAAGATAGTCACATTTCAAGAGTAATAAGGGTTAAGCTGCTGGAGTTTAATTCTTCATTGGCACAGAGTCTCAGCAAAACACATGCTGATTGAAACAAACAAACTGGCTTGTTGTGCATTCACCTGCCATTCTTCAGTCGTGTTCAATCAATACACTCTCTTCAGAGACCCTGACACATACAGAAAAGTCAATATCACACAGGGACTAACTGCACTTGGAAGACCCACCAAATCAGATTCAGTAAAGAACTACATATATTTTAATTGTGTAATGACTTTATATAAACAACGCAGTATTAATTTAAAGTTCAATATAGCTGAATAATTTTTGATTTCTTCTGCGAATGCCAAGATAGAGGTGAGAGAGACCTTTACAGTAGAGTCTATGTCCAGTGGTCAGGTGACCGCTTCTGTCCACCAAGTTACATCAACACTTGTCTATTATATACCGTCATCAACAATACATTGGATCTTCCTTGGACCCCAATGGCCAAGGAACTAAGTGAAAGTGACCAGTTGGCCAGATATAGAGTGACCCGTACCTGGAATTTGTGCTCTGCATGTAACCCATCTCCGTTTACACACACAGCAGTGAACAAACACACCGTGAACACACACCCGGAGCAGTGGGAGCCATGGCTGCAGTGCCCGTGGAGCAATCGGGGAACAGGTGGCTTGCTCGAGGGCTTCACAGCTTTGGACATCTGCGACCTTCCAATCACAAGTCGATCTTCTTATCCACAACTGCGCTTGTAGTAAAGTTCTCTCCAAATGTTGAATATATATGAATAAATCCATGATACACATTTATTTTACATATTTATTTGAAATACATTTTCATAATAATTCACTTTTTTACTGTTTTGAATTTGCTGATGTCAAAGTTCTTTGTTTTAGAACTCTAGGATTTAAAAATACTTGTCAACTTTGTTTCTGTCACTGGACAAGGTCATATGTCACTTGCTAATGCTAACTATTGCCCATGTAGCCATTGATGATCAATAAGATTCTATCTTTTTGCTGACAGTGTAAATGTGTTTCAATGCTAGTATTAGTACTAACTTTTAACATTACTAGTGAAGAACACCGTAAGTGATCCATTACTCGTTTCTTCTATGAAACCTTTTCTGTCCAGTTGCGTTGTATTTAGCAGAACCCAAATGCATACCAGCCATTCAACTTAAAGAGATTTATTTAAATATTAAAAAGGCAAGAAGTGACATTAAATGAAGTAGACTAACTGAATGAACTGCAAGGAATATAAAGCAGACACAATAAAGGGACAATGAGTGGTAAACAACTGAAGCAACTTAACAGTAATGAGCAGACTGAAACAGGGGAGGTGGTGATAAACGTGTGCTCCAAACAAACACAAACTAATACTAGACAATGTATAATCATCAATAAAATAATTAATTTAATCACTGATAAAGACAGGATTGATGTCAACTGGAGTCTGCATGACTGGACTGCTTTCGAACGCAATACTGAACTTTAATAATTCAGAGTCTGCGCAGCATCTAAAGAGTCCCTGTGCTCTGCTCACAACAGCAGCTGCTCTCTATGGCAGTCATATAGAAGGCATTCAGCATTCCCTGTTAAATGTGAAATCCACATCACTATTTCAAGTCCACAGAGTATAGGAATCAGCAGCTAATGAGTGAGCGTTATTTGAAGAATAGTCATCTAAAACACTCTAAATAGCATATAAAATAATAAATAGTAGAATGGATCATGTGTTTTGACAAAATAGTAAAAGTCATAATTCATTGAATAGTATACATCAGTTCTCATAGTCAGGCTGTGAGTCAAGAGTGAATGTCAGCAGATGAAACGCCCTTTTCATTAATTTAACAGACTGCATTACTTTGATTTGCTTTCTTATTTCTAACTTATTGTCACTAACTTCTCTTTAACTTTGTCCTAAATATTGCTTGCTTAGTTCTTGCATGTTCTATGTCTAATGTTATGAACACCCCTGAACATTTCACCATTTCCCTGTCTTGGCTTTTCAAGGATATGAAAAAAAACCCCAGATGTAAAACTTTTAAAAGTAGATACAGTTTACACTTTCATTTTGGAGCTTTATAAGAGTTCTTTTCCATCAAGTTATGACAAATAAATGTATTTGCTTTTCAAAAGTTGGAGTTTTGACAATGCCCATTCAAGTCTTTGGCATTATTGAGAGGCTCTTTGTGAGTCAATTCACATGAGCAGACATTTCATTGGCAAAGAGATCTTGACACACATATCTCTTTTATTAGAAGACTCTTCACTATACCACACCATTCATGACAAGTCTAAAAAGGATGCAGAATTAAGTCTTTACACATTCAAAAGTTTTGTTTATTTACCTCCAATTAGGCTAAACCTTCACCCAATGTAGATTAAAGTTTATGTCAAAGGACAAGTTCTTTCTTGAATTTGTCATTGGACAAACACAGAATGGTGTGTCTACAGTCAAACTCCTCTCCCTTATCTTTAGTTCTTATATATCTCCAGCTGTAGACTATACCATGTTCTAGAAGTTCCCCTAAAAGAACCCAGGGAGGCTACTATAGATCTCCAATAGATCTTATTAATAGTAATTAAGAGTTTCTGCCCAGCAACAATACACGTAGATCGACAATGCATGTCGAAGCAGGCGCTCACTTCTATCCATCAAGCAATGACTCCTCCTCTTATTTCAAAAGTTGATAAATGGCCAGCTGTATTAGTCCCCTATTTTGACTAAACAAAGATGAAAAAAATGAAGGAAAAAAACTGCTTAATAACTTCTACATAAAAATTTAATGACAGTGAGATTTACAGTGGCGCAGAGACTGTACGCAGCTAGGAATTTCGATGCTCTGGTATTTATGCAAGCACCAGATGGGCATCAACGAGCATCCTACTTACATCTTATTTCTCACAAGAATTACTGAGATGCACTGTTGAGTATTGTCTTCAAGTCATTCATTTCAGAATCTGTGTTTGGAGACTCACAATTTATACATACAGGTCCTTAAAGTAGTGGAAATATCCATTTTGGAAATGGTTTCCATTTTAGAAAATCGTTTTTGTCCTATAATAGTGGTGTAAAGTGATAACTTAATATCTTAACCCTAAAACAAACATGACAAGCAAGGCTGGATCACCATGATCATGCTCTCACTTTAATTACCATAAATACCGCCCCTTCGTGTCCAGTTGTAAACACAGTAGACTTTGATTTTGCTCATGAGTAGGCTTCGAAGGTCTCCAATGTTTTCATATAATATTTTTCATATTTTAAAGGAAATGCACCGGCAGTAATACCTAAATAACATTGTTTGTTGGCTCAAGCAATTTTGCCCCAGACATTTTATTTAAATAAGGGTCAGGAAAACAGGACTTGCAATGAAGTTGAGACTAAAACTAGGATCTGTACCAAGTCTATGTAACACCTATGTAACAAACTAAGCATGCCTCATTTTTGCAGCACGTTTTTGCCAGAAGTTGTTTCATTGAGGTACTTTTAAATGTTATTTACAAAATGATTCACACATAAACTTCTGAGGTCTCCTTTAAATATTGACTGCAATAAAATTAATTTTAGTTTAATGTGTATTTTTCCCTGTGTAATGATGTCGTATAGTTTGATTAAGTGGGCATAGGTGAAATATGTTCAGGGGATAATTACACATATGGCAAGCTGTAAAAGCAAGCTGTATGGGTGTTGGCACCCATAATTTTTTATTACATTTACATTTACAGTGAGCACAGCTTTACAACTACAACTTTAGCAGTTAAAATATTCAGAGTGCAAGGTTTGTGTCAGTGACATAATTTTGACCCAAAGCTGACTGCAATTGTCAGGGCTGTAAAGGCAACAGACTAAAGTTTCTTAACTCTCTATCCTTGACTTCTATCATCCTGTTAAACATGTCTGGTGTCTGTAGCATCCTTCTGGGAAGAGCTCAGAGTCAGGACTGATTGAAATGAAATGCTTCAATGCAGAGAGTTTGCCATGCTGTACTAGTCTATTTGATTGGCATCCTCTCCGGTAAAACTCTGCCTTATATACAGTATGCAAATATAATGCAGATGCCAATGAAGGAATTTACCTCACCATTATTGCCATAGACTCTGAGGTTTAAAAAAATTAACTTGCAAAAAAGAAAGTACAAAAAAAGTGCTTAGTGTTGGTACAGTTGGAAACATGTTCTGAAGAACTAAAAAAAACATAGATTGTCTTCTCATTTGGGGTTTCACTGCAGTTGCCTGCTATTGCCATTAACAAAAAATGGCAAAGGTATCTTTATCAGTTTGTGTTGAGACAAACAACTTGGACTTTTTTTTTTACTGTAAATGTAATTATTTTTTTCATTTATTCAAACACTAGATAGCAAAGCTCTCAATATTAAGTAAATACAAAAACAATGTGAAAAACAATCTTAGATTGACACTGGCATGTAGCAAAGCATGCAATGACTAAATGTGAAGTTATGAAGTTGTTTTAATGAACGCATAATCCTGAATTTCAATGATTTTTCAATAAAAAATTTCTTTTCTCAACAGAAATTTTCCAAAATGTCTTAACAGAATTGTATAACTGGACTGATGCAAGTAACATATCTCCAGCCTGCACTGCAAATGTGGATTGCATCTTAAACAACTGGTTAGTACTTGAAGGCAAACTTATTAATGTAGTGATGCAGAAAAGCAAATAACAGGTTTGTTTTATCTTCACATGGTGTTTTATCTTCACACATCTTGACAAAATTCTTCTTACAACCTTAAAGTCAACAACACAACATGATGTTAGACAAATCCCCTCTCTGCAGCTTAAAAAAAAACATCGCCGTTTTCTTTATTTGAGAGGGCCGGTTCCAATCACAGTACTAGTCTTAAGGAAAGGCTTAGCAGAACACAGAGTAGTTTGACAGACAAACTATTGTCCATTTTTTAAATCATCTCTAATAATCACAAAACTTAATCTCAGGTCAACATGAAAAGAAATCTGTGACTTCAGGGGGGAGAGCTCAGTACCAGACGGCTCCACTGTAAGCTGGAGCTTTGGCTGATCCAGATGGAGTTGGGGCAGGATTGAAGCTATGATTAGCCAGATCTGGGAATAATAATGGTAAGTGGTAGTCAAGGGGGCACCTGAGCAGCCGGCGGACAGATGATCCTGTTCTCTAATGAACACTAAATCCCACAACCATACGATAACATCTAATTCACTTATGTCAACTACATAGTTCTAGGTACACATACTGTACCTTATTGGATCAAACAAAACCAAAATACTGAAGCAATCAGACAATAGATTTTGACCCATGTCCCAAAAACAACCCACACGTTACCAAATTCAGCATAGATCATTTCCATACCCCTACATACACGTATTTATATATTTATTTATTGGGTGTTATAGCGTAACAAAAAACTCTTAGTTTTATCATTTAAAGTCAATCCTTTTAAGCCATCTTCTCTTCTGTTCTTTATCTCTCTCACTCTCTCTATCTCTCAAAGAGTACAGCTATTGTTATTTGCAGACACATTAATGCTACGCTTTTTAAGTTGTCAATTTTTAAAAATATTTTTAAAATTCAAAAATCTAAACAACCTGCTAATTTTTTACAGAAAATATTTGAATAAATATTCATATTTTGTTATACTACACTCATGAGTTTTGTTTTGTTGTTTCCTTGTTAATGTAACAAATACGGTTTACCTACCAAATTTCAATTTAACCAAATAGGGACCAAATAGATGCAGAACAGAGTAAATTCAGCTATCTAGACTTCAGTGTGTACTGGGCATCACCAAATGCTGTCACACAGTTAATGTGTTTAGGAGGTAATGGATAATGGCCGAGTGATACCTGGAGTGAAGTTTCCCTTTCATGGTAACTTACTAAAGTTTTTAGTCAACAACAGCCCTCATGTTCATCCTCAGCAACTGTTTTCCTACAATAAAATTGTTTTTCAATCACAAATGTGCTGCAGCGCAAGTTTAATTAATCAATAATTAACCACTTGAAATCTCATCATCTCTCTTAATTCTTTAAACTCTCTCTGAGATTGTTAGTCTATTTTTCACTACATAAAGGAAACCTAACTGTACGTTCCATAACAGTTCAAAGAGTGTGAGTCTTATTAAAATGTAAATCATGTATGAAGTGGGATACTAGTCTCAGATCAAATTTTATTCTGGGGAGGTTTGCTTCGAAGCAGTGAATCTTTGCATCTCCAACAATCAGATGAGGTGCTGTTTTTACAGTTCTCTGGTAAAGAATATTAATGAACATCTGAGAAACAATCTCCATTACTAAAAAATAAATAAATAAATAATTAGACAAACACAGGTATGCCGTATTGACAGAGTCATGCTCCATAAAGCTTTCACTTTAGCTCTGTGTAATGAAGCAGAGGCTGTGACATGCTCAAGCCCCAGGGCCATCCATCCAAGGTCGCCCATGACCACCAGGAACAAAAAATACATCGCAAAACAAAAAAATTATAGAGACCCACGCTGTCTGACGGTGTGTTAATCCCAGACAAACACCTCTCTCTCTTACCCTCGCTCTCTCATGGATCTCTCTCCTGCAACCTTCAAACAACAAAATCTGATAGTGCTTCTACAGCAGCAGCGTATGTATGTATGGAGTTGTATTTATATGCTCTATATATTTATTTGATCTATATTTATCTATATATTTATTTTATAAATAAAACCTGCCCTTTGTTAGCATCTCTGTTGTGTTTTTGTTAGCTAGAAGTTAGCATTCATATCCCATTAATTACTGCATAGACGGCGAGTGACAGAGTGCAGAACTATAGATGCCTTTGTTGACAAATCGGTAAATGCAGAGCCTTCACAGAGACCAGTTTGTATAGCTTGACACACAACTATAAATTGGCCTTTAAACTAAGTTGCAGCCCCAGGTCCTGTGGGACCTTGATGTGGCCCTGTGCATTCTGTAAGAGACCCGATAAGAACAGACCATTTAGGTCACTTGCATTTCATAGTCCTTTTAGCTTTCGACTACAAATCCAAATCGTGTCATTTCAAATAAAAGCTGCAGCTGCAATCTACTTTGAGATATAGTAAACTAAGAGGAATATTTGAAAGAATGGCATTTGCTTCTAGGTTAAAAGTAACAGAATTGAAAAACAAGAATGCCATTGCAGAAATTGGGATACATACGAGAGAACTTTGGGGTATAGCTGTAAAAGTGTGCACCTCAATCTGAAAGTAGTGCTGCACTCCAAAAATATCTTGCATGTGGCATAGCTTTTCTGGCAGCCATAACCTTCAAAAGATTACTTGCTTCAAATCCTACCTGTGAAAGCAGTGTAGCAAAAGCTTTTCTTGAGAACGTAAGGTGTAATCTGCCCCCGAGAGGAAGTGGGCAATAACTCGCAGTCAGAGAAGTGCAATATCGCTGCAGATCTGCGCTGTTATCATTATTGGGTTCAGACAATATTTCCTTCTCATAAAGTAAGCTATAGAAAATAAAAATGGAAAAAGATAGCTGGAAGTAAGATCGCTGATGGTTGAAGCATATTTTCTTGCTTAGTCTTAACACAAAGTGCAAGTCGCTTGGACAAGACCTTTGATAAATACAAAAATGTAGTTTTTAGACACGAAGAAGAAAAATCTAAGAAACCCGGAGAAAATAACAATATAATAAGAGATAGATGAGTTAGTGAGATGCTAGCTAATGAATGTGAGGTTCCACCCCTCATCCAGGTTCCTTGCTCATCAAGGGTTTCATCTGTTTATATGTTTATTTACATTGTTCTTGGCCTTTGAATTAATTATGTTCAAATAGTTTAAGTTCAAATTAGGGCTGGGAATTTAATGCTTTCACTAGATCAACCAACAACAGGGGCAAATATCATGTTACATACTAAGCAAACTTCACTATTCTTTGTTGTATGTTTGTTTGCCTGACATCTTTATTAGTTTCACTCAACAGAAGTGAATTCTGATTTCTAGCATCATCTCTCTGACCACTGATTTCTGTTTCCTCAACTCTGTGTTTATCCTGTGGAGTACTAGGGCCTCTGCGCCACTCTCCTGTTGGTGGGTGTGGTTACCTGAAGGCTTTTTAAAAATACACAAAAAAGCAAATTGTTCCAAGTTTGAAATACAAAATAAACAGGATATATTTCAACAGGAGATCAATGCATACTAACAAAAATGTTCAAGTTATCAGAACAAGGAAGGTAGGATGAAAAATGCAAAAGGACTGAAATTCTGTCCAGCTCAATAGATAAGAGTTGTTCAGGCTGAGCCCTCCTCCATAATAGGATGATATTTGTAAGAAATTATTAATATTTAAAAAGCAGTGTGTTCTAACTAGGTCAATTCCACAGACTGAGCAGATGAATACTTTAGCACAAACCAACACCCTACTTTCTTCACATTCCACTGAACAGACTCAAAGCAATTTTCATAATGGCTTTTAAATTTTTTTTTTTTTTTTAGAAAACTTTAAAATATAATTGAAATCAGTCCTTTGGGTGCTCTTGAGAGAATATAAGTTGTATTAACATATTTATCTTTGTCGTAGCTTTTGCAGTAGAACACAGAGCTACCATGGAAATACTAAAGTTTAAAGTCCAGAGAAGGCAAGAAGCAAGTCTCTTTAATGCAGTTTTTATTGTATATAAATACTTCTGCAAAATGCATGTAAATGTGTAGGAACACAGCATGCATTTATATAAACATGTACCTTGAGCTTCTGCATTCAAAAACAATTATTAATAGTTTTTTTTTCTGAATCTCTTCGCTTAAGTAATTTGATCTTGATTTATACCACAATTTAAGCTTCAAGTCAAAAGTGCTTATTCAGTCTTTACCTATCTCAAATAAACTTTCATATTAGACTGTTCAAAGTGAACATTAGTGAAAAGTAATGACTTTTGTGAAACTTAAGCAGTACCATTTTCTCTACTGTATTACATGATCAGAAAAGTCACACGCTCATCTGGAGTTAAAAGAGACAACACATATGGGCAGAATGAAAACATTTTCCAACTCCACAACTGACGTAAATGGTATTAAACGCAGAAGTAACTCGTTGATGTGGAACTGTACAGTTCCATTATTTTAACTTTGAAAGGTCCATCACAAAAACTAGAAAGAAAAGAAAAGACTGGAGCAAAGAAAGACGATTCATTGGCCTGGAGC
This sequence comes from Danionella dracula, assembly GCA_900490495.1. Taxonomy (NCBI): domain Eukaryota; kingdom Metazoa; phylum Chordata; class Actinopteri; order Cypriniformes; family Danionidae; genus Danionella; species Danionella dracula. The sequence goes on from UELW01000100.1 coordinate 6,097,539, forward strand.
TCAGTAACAAACAGAAAGTCTAAACATAATTTTCCAGTTTTGAAAACAAAGAGTAATAAAGAAAAATAAAATAAAGATAAAACCAAACATGGGATTACGCATAGAAAAAATGCATTAAACTAAAATAAAATGCATAAACAACTAAACTAAATGTAGAACAAGCAAACAGAAACAAAACAAATTAAGGAAACCAATTAGAACTAAACGAAACCTAATGATTACTTTCGTAACCCCCGTTCCATAAATAAGGAACGAAGACTTATGTCAGTGATCACACCCTGCAAAACGCCACAACCTAGGTCCTTCCGCTTCGGCTGATGGCCAGGCGAGCCGGCCACATCAGTAGTCCGGCACCGAGCGGGCCCTCCAGGCCTTAAGTAAAGACTTCACCGACTCATACCAGAGGAGGGAGCATCAATGAAGAGTCAAGCGCTCCTAGCAGAGCTTCCCATAGTCGTCACCGACATAAATCGTAGTGACAGACTGATGGGGAACAGAATAGAACAAAATCAAACAACCCATGGAAGGAGACAAACATGGAATGAAATGACACAAAAATGGATGAAAACATACTTGGAAAAAACAATACAAAAGTAAATGAACTAAACCAAACTAAACCAAATCAAACAGCACCTTTTTTTTTTTTTTTTTTTTTTACAAATCTAGGAGCCTACATTTTATATGTAAAAATAGAGTGGGATTGTAATTCTCTCAACAAAAGTTGGTGATTTTGTGGGTGGAAACAATGGTGAAATACGTTCTGGGAAAGATTATTATTCGTTAAACCCTGGATACATCTGACTAGACATCCAGAGCCTGCCCAGTGAACATTTCTTTCACACCAGTGTAAGAGTTATACTACATTTTAATTGACCATGAATCGACAACTCTTCCTTTTTTACTTAAAATCAAACCATTTAATCCAGCAATAAAAATTGCCCTACACTTCAGAAAAGGCTAACGCAGTCTTATATGAATGAACTCTTACACATCTCACACATCCATCTTCTCTTCTGGGATTTAAACAATGAGACCAATTCAACCCCACAAACCTTTCTTACACTGACAGCAAGGAGACAAGACAAGAGAGAGGCTCTGGAAAGCCAGAAGCAGACTTTAAAGCCTCCCTTGGGGGGATCTCTCAGATGTGTGGCCACCAGTGCTGACAGCAGATAAAATAAGACTGATTCCCATCCCTGCAAAAATGAAGGAAAGTAAAAGAATTGTACTCTTGGATTATCTGTCTATCAACATGATCTGTCTTTCACCATGAATACTTTCTCTTTAATTATAGCGCTACATGTGTTACCATGGAAATCCCAAAAATCATTTAACAAAGCTATACAATCCTAGTATCTGCACACCAATTACCTAAGGCAAGGTCATTTTTAACAGTTGATGACAGGACTAAACATACTCATGCTTATTTCTTTGTTCTCTGTATATCTCTTGTCAACATAATGAGTGGACTAGCAACCACATCGAACCCCAAAAAACCCTCACTGGTTTAGGCCCAGTCCACAAATGCCCAGTTATTTTGAAACTGCAGCGGCTTACACCATAGAGCAGCCTTTCAGTGTAACCTAGTATCTTTGAAAATGCCAGCCAAGGTGAAGCTTTTATTAAAGCGACAAGTGAATCATTGACATGAAGACAGTGAAACCACTCTTTTTTGGGGTTATGGCTGTGTTTGCCATTAATGCAGCAGCTTTTGCTAACAAAGCCCCAATAATAATGGTGGACAGAGCAAGCCATTGCATTTCTGTTCACTGTGCTAAAGCATGTCAGCATCAATATTGCTGACACTCATTTTTGCTCACTTGACACAAATGCAAATAAGAACGGATTGAGTCAGCTGCCATCTTCAGAATCGGGACACTTTTTACAGCAATATTATATATTTTTTCCTACAAAGTGCTTGTGGGAATGCAATTCAACAAAATATCCAGGTACCTACATATAGTCTAATATTCTTCAAAAGGATATTTCTCAAAGAATGTTGTGTTATGGGAAGTGTAATTAACTCATTTTTTGTATTATTTTACCGTGTGATTAGATCTCACAAAATTTCACAAAACTATATTTCCAAACTTTCTCAAGAACTCCTCTCTTTAATGTTCTCTGCTTAGCATTCCTCATTAAGTTACACCTCATCCCTGAGAGGACGGTCGGTTTGAAAAGATTCAGAGTAGAAAACAGAGTTTGGGGTCTTTCGTCACCAAATGGCCCGTGGCATGAAGCTAATAACTCTCACTGCATCTATACACGTTGAAATAAGATTTATTGCCATTCTTTTTGAATAATCAATTCATATTTACATGAAGACAATAGCAATTACATCTGGTTCATATTATAAGTTGAATGTTTATTGAATTTTTCAATTTTTCCAAACCTTTAGTTAATAAATGCTTGAAAAGTGTACAGGTCATCCAGTCTGTAGTCAGAGTGCATTAAAACATAGCATTATTATTAACAATTAACATTAGAATTTCTCATTTGTAAATATTACTTAATGTTAAAAAGTTGCAATTTCTTAATTAAATTAAGGCAACAAGTTTGCACAATTCAATTAAGTCAACATAACAAATTACTTTTTACAGTGTAAAAGTTATATTCTGATTATATTGGAATTTGTTTTTAATTTTAATGCAATAACTATTTCGTAGTTAATTACAGACTGAAGTGATTTAATCTAACCTCTCTATAGTGCCCTTGGGAAACATGTTACCCTCTTTTAAAAATACTCCCCTCATCATGCCGCCTCAGATATGAAGTATTACATTAAATTCTTCTAAATTGAGGAGCATCAGCATGCTGTTAGTAAATATGTAGTTTAGGGGTCACCAATTCCAGTGCTGGAGGGATACTGCTAGGTTTTAATTCAATCATCATGAAACACCTTTTGGACTTATTAAGGTCCTCTTGGGTTGTCTCCAACTAAAGCATTCAGGGTAGTAGCCTTCCAGGAGCAGAGTTGGAGACCCCCGAAGTAGATGCAGCTAGTCAATTTAGTAGTCAAAACAAATTTTAAAAACCTTTTTATTAGTACACCATATTGCTGGTATACCATATGAAGCCACAAAAAACTTTGAAGAAAGATTAAAAAGCTTTTGCGACTTTTGTTTTCACACTCTCTATATATATCATCTCACAACAAAAGTCATTAGCCTCAAAGCTCTGCTAGATGTTAGAAGAAATTCAAATTGAATTGAAATAGCGTGAGCACAGAGCTACAGCAGGAAAAGGGGTGAGACTAATGTACACGAGGGAGAGAAACATACTGGATCTGTCAAATGAGAGAAGAAAACTCACAACAGAGCTCGTCAGTTTGAAAGTTACACGATCTTGAATGAGATCAAAGTGTGAAGCATGAGCCAAAAAGCACAGATTCTTTAAAGAGGAGAAAAACTCCAGCATAGATTCTAAATGATGTGGTAATATATTCATACATCTCTCAGGAGGGAAGAAAGTTGACGGCATCTGTTGTGTAATTCAGAAATGACAAGTCTGTGGAAGCAAATTTCAGAAAATACTGAACAATTACTCAGAAGGAAAATTCCTTTAATGACTTTGACCAGTAACTCGATTTTAAACACGCAGTGTTTCCTGAAAGCATAGGTCTCTAGTGTGCATCAAATTCACAGCGGCAATTTCCACCAGCATGGATTATTTTACATATTTATTAATGCTCAAATCCCCTGAGAGGAAATTCATTTGTTAAACACATTCATAAAACCATTTTTGCATTTGAATATAATAATTGAGGCAGGTCAGTGTAAACCGTTATAGGCACGATCTGAGAATCAAGCTTTTGTTTTTGCTTGAAAGCACCCTTTCCCTATTAAACTGATTTTAAACATATCCATATAAATACAATACAAATATACTTATATAGCACATGTATATAGCATCATAATAAAATAAATCATTACAAATTTAAAAAAGCAACAACCAAAAACAGATGGTAAAATAAAATAAAGTTATAAAGTAGAATAAAATTGTGTCCTATCTTGTTCGAACAATCTGGGGTACCTACACGGAGTTGGCTGTGCTTAGCCTTCCTCTGGAGCGGTAGATTTTAAGTTCCATTTTGCCTACTCTGAGTTTTTTTATAAATGTATTTTTGGATTATTCTCTGCCTATGCAGCCTGTTCCGCTTTCCTCAAGGTACATTAGTACACCCGCATCACCCCTATACTGCCAAAAAGGATGCATAAAGAAATGTGACCTGCATCTTGATCCTTATCTGTTCATAAATATGTTTGAAATTACTCAACTTGTGCTAAAAAAATCTAAATTCATTTGTGGTTGCGAAGGTAAAATGCACTATGACAATCTTTTCCAGAATTGCTATTGTGCTTTTTATGTGCTTTTTTTTGTCACTGTCACTGACTTTTCAGTTGCACCTGGAAAACTGTAGCTCCAGAAACTAAAAATATTTCCCAAGCTGATGCTCAGAGACTTGTTTTGGACATATTAAAAAATGGAATTGTGTTAGAAGTTTGAGCACACCTGAATAGAAGAGTTCCTTCAAGTAGTTCCCCCTCTTGTCACCTATCAGAACAACAAGCTTAGGAGGAATATGAGATGCTTTTAAAGATTTGTGACGGTTTGAGGGAATCTAGACACTGGATTTAAAGACAGACTCTTTTGCTGGAGATCTCATTGACAGATGGAATAGTTTGAACAGTATTTTGAACAATTTGAAGGTATGTTGATACAGGTAATATAAAGTTACCTTGGTGCTCCGGCTACTGAGTTTAACTTTATTCACTCTCTAAATATGCTGCTTTTGAGATTTCTCTATGTTAGGAAGTCCAGAGATTGAGATTGGTGTTTGGTTTTGTGTAACAGTGTTTCAAGGTGGCGCAGTGGGTAGCACGTTCATCTCACAGCAAGAAGGTCACTGGGTCGAGCCTCTGCTGGGTCAGTTGGGATTTCTGTGTGGAGTTTGCATGTTCCCCCCGTGATCGCGTGGGTTTACTCCGGGTGCTACGGTTTCCCCCATAAGTCCAATGACAAGCGGTAAAAGTAAATTGGGTAAAATGCAATTGTCCATAGAGTATGAACGTGAATGAGTGTGAAGATGTGTGTGTGAATGTTTCCCAGTGATGGGTTGAGGCTGGAAGGGCATCCGTCGCATAAAACATATGCCAGAGAGTTGGCGGTTCATTCCGCTGTGGCGACCCCGAAAGGGAAGAAAATGATGAATGGATCCAGAGTTAGACTTTTTCGCTGGAATGCACTGCAGGTCTGCTAACGTTAGCTACTCTGCCAAACAGTGTTAAAAGGCTGGCTTTACTGGCTCAGGGAGAGGTCTTGAAAAGGTCTACTGAACACTCTCTTAGAGCTCCAAACTCTTCATCAATGGCTGCAAAAAAACCCTTATTCAAAAATGTTTTGAGCTCTGAAATTTTTAGTGTTGTTTATTTTTGCTTCAACTCTTATTTCTCAGAATATCACACTTTTTGGTCCCTTAGTTCGCGGCACCCTTTAACACCCTTTAACCCTTTAACAATGACTCACAAACCATGCAGCGTCTGTTCTTGGTGTAAAGGTGCAGACTTAGTTTCACTAATCATTACATAAGCACAAAAACAATAGTTGAATGTACGAGGCAGTTTTTAAAAATGAATAAAAGCAAAGTAAGGGTAGAGGTAGAGGACACAGGAACCTCCTGGAGTTAACTTTTCTCCAACACTGCAGGATTTCTGACTCAACTAGCACTTTACAGTAAGGTTACATAATTTCTCTAGACATAGAAATCTGAAATTCAAATCAGGCTCTATTCAGGCTGTTTCACTGAAAGGCAGGGGGTCAGCGTGTGCCAAATGCCAACCAGCCTTCTGGCATCTTCTGCTTTCATCTCATCAGCAAGCCCTTGACCATACGTGGCACCTCCATCACTACAGTATGTGTGTTACAGTAGTGCATCACAGTTATGACTTCAGAGAACATGTCTGTCTTTCATCTCAAAGAATAATCATTGTAATTTTGTAGATTTCTGATATCTTTCTTTAATCATTTGCTTATACACTATGTTTAACCCCTCTTTACGAGGAGAAAAGCTGGGATTTCTCTCACTTCTTACTAAAAACGGAAGCTTATCTTGTACAGTATAATTCAGCAACAAAACAAATCTTCTGCAAATTTGTCCACAAAAGAAACATTTACAGTCACAAAAAGTTCTATGGCTTCTTTTGACTATAGTGCATCTAAGATTAATTGAAAAATGCAAACAAGTTATCATTTTAAAGCATTTTGGATGGAAAAGGGCAAGCAAATCTATACATTTCCAAATTATGTATTATGAGGATATGTATTATGAGAGAAGTATTCTAAAGTAGAAGTATAGATAATATGGTTTAATAACACTTCTCTAGAAGTGGAAGTATAAAAGTAAAAGTATAAAAGCTAACTTTGAATTAATAAAAAATGTATATTGCTCTGCTATTCACAAAGACCCATAGTATCCCCTAATACATGCTTAATCAAGCAGCTGCAGACTATAGCTTAGCACATTTAACTTAAAAATATTTCACTCAGTTATAAAGTTAAGATAATATTTTGTTAATATATAACATTTAAAAACTCATCTGGAGCCCACTAAGTGAGTTAACAAGCTAACTATGGTATTTCTCTTAGCAGGTAACAGTATCCTAGCTATAGCAAAGACTTGCAACTACAGCATTATTAATCATAATAAATACATTTATTTATTAACAATATATTCTCAGGACACTAAAATAATATCAATAATAGGCTGCTAATTAAGAAGACTGTATTACTAACTTTCTTAAATTGCATAAGGAGATATGAATTTATTTGGCTTAAGCCAAATTTAAATGTCATAAATAAACCTCTGTATGTATTTTTATTTAAAGAGATTTAAAACTCTAAAGTTGGGATACTTAGATGTGCAGAGCTAGCAACGCATCCAGTTGTTGCAATTTATTATTATTATTAAATGTTTAAATTTTTTAACCTGACCATTTATAATTATACTTTGATTTTATTAGATAATGGCAAAGCTGGAATTAAAATAAATTAAAATAGAACAGTAACTATGCGATTTTGGAGTATAAAGTAGAGACAATTGTTTTGAAAGTTAGGCAGAAAATAGACTGAAAATTCAGTAGATTTCCAAAAATGCATCTAACATTGTTACTCAACACCTCTGCCCAACTCAAAAGGCAACATTGATGATAAAAGGTAAACACTTTTTTAAAAGAGTAAAAATGAAAATGAAATGAAATGGCCGTCCCTGTCTTTCATAGAGTCAGAATTACCTTCCATTGAAAACATTGATCATTAGTGAATGGGACAATAATTTAAACATTTGATGTCTCATATTTGTGCCATTTTTTATAGAATATGTATCCACACTGACATTTAACTTTAGAAAATTTAAATTGCATTTATTTGTATTTTGCTAAGGAACATGAATAAGGGCATCTAAATAAAGTAGAATCACCCTGAATTGCCAATTTATCTGGCAAGAAAGGTTTTGTCTTACCCTCCTTGATCTAAAAGATGTCAATGAGTACATTTACATCCAGATTTGTAATCCAGTTAAGCCGATTTCTATTGTGTCGTGCAAATACAGAAAATGCTTTTTTTCTCATTACAAAATGTGGATGAAGTCATGTTTTTTTAGGGTCAAAAATGCATTTCTCTTCGCACTCCTAGTGGAGTTCAGGAAACCATTGCAGGTGTTTTTTTCCCAAATATCATAATCTTGTGTCTCATTTCTATCAAAAACAAAAAGAAGGATCCCACTGCCGGTCAGGTAACTTCCCAAGTCTATCTGAACTCTATTTACTGAAGAAACAAACTGGCAAAGCACAGAAAGCAAACTAAATGTCTCCTCTAGTTCTCCGCAACCTAGAACTTTAGCCGGTAAGTAACCTTCCTATCAAAGAAAATGGAGCATTCACAATCTCCTGCCTGAAGCTGAAACGGTGCCAAACTATTAAAGTACCCGAGAGAACCCGTATACGGAAGGAAATTGCATCCCGCATCCAACAAATAACCCCCGGATGGGAATAAGAGCGTGTACAAGGAAGTAGCACTGCAGGACTCCCTCCTGCTGCAGCAGTCACCCACTTCAACTCTAGAGTTTAACTCCAGAACAGCATTTATGTTCTTTACTTCAAAATTACGTGGTTAGGCAATCTTGATGATGGAAATTGTCGCTGCATTATGTGTTCAATGTTAAAACAAACTAAATCTGCTTTAAAGATGTCTTCAGTGGAGTGAAATAGATTTCAAAAATATATATATTTGGACAAATTAGTTAATGAATTCAAATACCATTTTTTTTTAATTTCCCTAAATTGTAGCACTGCTGTGGTCCAGAGACCGAGGAGACTGAGGTTCAGATTTGTGCTGAGATTACAAACTGATCAAAATATTTCCTCAAAAATCTAACAGATTTAATCAATTTTTTTTCGTCCCTGATTCCCTTCCACTTTAAGAGCATGTGTTTGTAAGACCACTCTGCTAAAATAATAAAGTATAGCGAACCCTGCAGCTCAGCCTCAGAGCGTTGATAATATTGTACTATGCAAGGGCAGAAGTGTACTTGCCACTAACTCAAACAGAGCTCATGCCTTAAAGAGGAATGATATGTATTAACAATGAATTTGTCTGAAATATTCATGCAGTCGTGCATCCAAACACACAGACTTTATGCTCAGATGAGATTATTCTCTGCATGCTAAGGAATTTATGGTGAACACAAAGAACTGTTTTGCACCCATTGACCCGATGCTGAGTCAGTATTTCTATTGGACTTTCAATTCCATCTCAATGTAAAAATGCAATTATTTTCATAATATTATCAGCATTTTTAAATGTTTGTCTTGGTTCACACAAGGCACTTTTGACAACTGTTTAAATGTCTGTTTAAAAAAAGTACTGTATTGTGTTTAAACATTTAAACTGTTTAATAGCAGCACATTTTCAAATTAATTATGTTTTATATTGTATTATGAATTTATTTTGGCATGTATGTCTTGTTATGATGTGTACGGAGGGGTCTCTCAAGCAGAGACAACAGCGGTTGATCAGTTGAGTTTGTTACAATAAAATAAAATAATAGCGACTACGAGCAAACTCTAAACTACATTACCAGTAAAGGAGAAAAGAAAAACTAAAAATAACCCAGTCAAATTCTTTGTTCCTAAGCATGAAAAGATGATTCATTCATGAGCATTCATGAACACAATAGGATTAATGTAAAATTGAGGAAATCAAACTAAACTAGCAGAAGGCCTAGTGAACAGGACACAAAAGGGAAGCAACCAGTCATGTGATTAGGGCTACCTGGCTGGTGCAGGCCAAAAACATGGACTACAGAAGTAGAGAGGTAGGGGTAAAATAATGTAATGACACAAGGAAAAAATAAACAATAAAAAGGATCGTTGTGGACCCAAACTTTGAAAAACATGACAAGAATGTTACAGATTAACACACTTTTGAAGTAGTTTTGATTTTATGAAAAGCTTTAATGTAAATGATTATTTAAAATTAAGTATTTACAATTGAAACATTGGCACAGTATATTTATTTGACAAAAAATATTGAATGTTATTGCAGGAACCCTTAATATTATATTACTTTTTCCATAAAAACGATTGGTCCCTCATAAAAAATGGAATTGTACATTAATTTCTAAAACTATAGTGCTCTACTGCCTATTTTGCAACTCAAACCTGTTAATGTCTGTATTTTACTATTAAAGGTGCAATATGTACAAAATAAAATTAAATGGAAGTAGGGAATACTAGGCCTTGATCATTTCGGGAGCATTAAACAATCATGTTCAGTTCAAGCAGTGATATCACTGACAGCACAGTATCCACCCTGAGTGTGTGTGGAGGAAAATAATGTCTATTTATACCTCTCCTCCTCTTAAAGAGTAATCAGTACCCCACAGAACCAGTACCTACATTACCAGTTTTGGCCAAAAACTTGTATACTGCATCTTTAATATAATATGAATTATTTAGGATTCAAAACTTATGCATACATGAACCCAATAAATGGGACGCCAAGCTGCCAAGGTAAAGTTCTGCATAAGCTGGAGTAAATGCTTCGAACCCGTGTGACACAGTCAGCAGTGTGTCGCACTCGCACCCTCCTCCTCTTCTACCTCTGCACCACTAAAAGGAGAGTCAAGTACAATCCTAACCTTCTCCTGACTGTATTAACCACACTGCTTAAGTACTGATTAGGTCCCAAAAGCTAGTTTTCATTAGCTTATTTTGTGGTCCTACCAGCATGTGGATTTCAGGGGTCTTAGATGCATGGCTTGCTGAGTCATGGCAGCTACAAAAAAGGCCCAATACATAATGATATAGACAGTATCACATATAGAACCCACATACAGATAACTAAAACTACATTTTTGAGTGGACATTGATGAAAAAATCTAAGTTAACCAGTCCAAAACCTTTAGATATTTTGAGGTCATCTGCATCCACAACAGTCTTGAGTAGCTTGAACTATTCGCTTTCGTGTTAGCTGTTTTTAGGTCATATGAACTCTCAGCCATTATGAAGAAAGTCTTGGTTTATTCCTACAAAAAAGAAGCCAGCTTTCATTATCTGCTTCTAACAACCCAAAGAACAACAGTCTGTCTCACTGAGTTTGGCCACTGTGAGATAAGACCTGGCTGACAAAACAGAAGAAATGGCTACTTGCTTTCCTCCTTTTTATCTTAAGCTGCAGAAGTCTAGAGATGTTCAGTGATTGAAACAGCCAGTGAACGATAATGTTTTCATTTTGAGGAGAGAGTGGAGGTGTGTTCTTATTTTTAGTGAAGCAAGCGATGCACCAAGCAAAGTAAATATAGAGATTTATCAGCATTAGGAGAATAATTAAAAATATATTTTTAAATAAATAAATACATATCATGCTCAAATTTCCATAGCTCATAACATCACTTTTAGCAATGAGCTAAAGGTCCCAAAAATGACAAATTTATATAAATAGTGTTCACTGTTCAATGACATCTCACATAATGATCGTTTTGTCACCTAAAAACTCAAGATGTGATTAAAAACGCTGACGACATATACCAGTATATGTGCCTATTTAAAAATTTGAGTCCTGTCCTCAACCTGTCTGCGCCATTTTTTATGTATATATATATAATAGATTAACATTAACATCTATTGATTAAAACTAAACCTATATTTTGTATTTAAAATATAGAAAGACTTATGTTCAGGTTTAGTTTAAAAAAGGATCTGAGTTTACATGAGGCTTGTCATTTTTACATCTAACGTAATAAAGCAAAGAAATGCATGTATTAACTGTAGAAATATATTAAATAGGGTCATGTTTCCTCATGCTGGCCATTGATAAAGCAGTATTTTGTACTTCGTCAACTGTCAATTAGGACAAACTTGTCAGCAAAACCAAGAGTTCGCAGTTCGTGATGAAGCGTGTATGCGCAGCCTTAAGCATAAAACGTTTCCTGTAGCATTTCGGAGCTTAGAGATTCCACATCGTTTTAGTTAGGTTGGGTATCATTTTTTTCCAATACCAGTGCCAAATGTTTTAATGCTTAAAAATTGAATGTCGAAAATTTAACAATAAGTTAAAAGTTTATATATAAACACAAAAAATAAAAAAACTGTTAACCTTTTGTTAGCGTGAATGCAAGACTTGCATTTTGCGATTAACATAGCCTATCAATAACATCTGGAAAGGCTGTTGCTCTCATAATAATGAGTGGACTGCTTTTGCGCTAGGTTTGATTGAGGCTGGAGTTTAGGCTGGGGGATATTGATACTGCAGAAATGGGATTGATCCGATACCAAGAAATGACAAGCTCAGTATCACCGATACTAACACTGATACCAATTCTTACATTTTGAGGAAGGAGGGGGGGTGGTTTCGTTAATTAAAATAATAACACTTTATCGTTTCAGTAGTAGACATGAACAGAAATCATTTATTTTCATGAAAACTAAAATATATGGTATTTTTTTGCTGTCAGAGCTCACAGTTAATGGGTTTTTAAATTAGCTTACTTTTATTAAAAAAATGTAAAAGCATGTAACTACACATTTTTAATATCAGATATTTAAAAGTGATAACCAAAAAGTATTTTGTATATATTATTTCCTTTTAAATACAAATATTTAATTATTGAGCACCACATTTAGATGGTTTAATTGTATTATTAGTTAAGTTTTGTTAGAGCTCCTGAATACATAAATATTAATTAATGTATACCTGGATATTTACTGCCTCTCTGAAAAGACTCAGTGATCTCACTGCTCGCTGATACCAGAGGTGCTCTGTAAATACAGGTTTCCTCCTCACTCCACTTCTTTTGAAGCTCAGGGTTCCCTCTTTCAAGCTTATAAAATATTTAAACAAATTTGTGAATTACCTCAGGAACGGATAGATTTTTTTCACAAGCACTACACCACACTTGTAAACAGTGTTTTTGTCTACTGCTGTAAAATAGCTCCAAACAGCGATTGTCTTTCTGCCTTGTCATCTTCTGTTTCGGATTCAGAATCAGAGCGCTTGTGCTTGCGCATTCTTGGCACTGTTGAGTCACGTGATTAGAATATCGGAAGATAGGAATCCACAATAACTTCTAGCATTTGGCTCGCATTTACAGAGAGTGGCGATTCTAGTTGATCCTTCAGGTTGAATGCTACTGTCACTGCTATAACTGAGGAAGTATGAGTGTAAATATATGGAAACTCCATTCTTTATGTCATATTTTCAGAGTTCACTTGGCTTTTAGACTAATCTTCTTAAATCACCTAATTATGAGGTAAACTGCACAGAAACAATGCACACAAACAGTATGACGCTCTACCAACCATATATACAACAGACTATTAAAGTGACATAAAATTAACAAAATCACCTTTTTACCTGGAGTGTACTTTTAAGATGGAGATTAAATAAAATGAGCTGGGTTATTCTAGAGAGTTATTACTCCACTAGCAGCATCCCTTACTAGCCTTCCCACGTTAGTGAACATGAACTGTCAATAAACGTCTGCTCACTTCTGACATCATCATGAAGTGGCCTTTTGAGGAATTACAGCCCAATCACTTCCATTCGAGCCTCCAGGGAACAGCAGGAGGTTGCAGCCTGGCATATCCCTGAATTACCCAGGTTTTTCACAAAGGTGTGGAAATCACTTCACTTACTGATGGCACATCATCAAACTTTCATTCTGTGGTCCCCAATTTGCCTCCGTGAATTATTCATAGTTTTTCCTGCAGCCTTACTAAAAATAGACATGTCTTATCTTTCTTTTGAAAAGAGGATCAGAATTAGACTCACTCGAGGAGCTAATGATGAGAGCTGGATCTAATGATGTTTTGCTGGAAGTTTATTTATCTCACCACCTGCCACTTTCAAGGACAGAATTCAAGGTGCTTAGACTCCATCTACATTTAGTTTTTATACACTGTGTGCAGAGTTATAAGGCAAGTTATATTTTTGAGATAAATTTTTATCATTGAGCAACTACTATATTCTCAATCAACCCAAAGACACAAATATCGAAGCTGAATATTTTTGGAAGTTGAAGAGGAGCTTTTTTAGTTTTGGCTATCTTAGGAGGACATCGGTGTGTGCAGGTAACTATTGGTGTGCAGAATTATTAGGCAAATGAATAAAAAATAAATATATACCCATCTCACTTATTTATTTTTGCCAGGCCAACCAATATAACATCTCAACATTTACAAATACACATTTCTGACATTCAAAAACAAAACAAACAAATCAGAGACCAATATAGCCACCTTTCTTTGCAAGGACACTCAAAAGTCTGCCATCCATGGATTCTGTCAGTGTTTTGATCTGTTCACTATCAACATCGCGTGCAGCAGCAACCACAGCCTCCCAGACACTGTTCAGAGAGGGGTACTGTTTTCCCTCCTTGTAAATCTCACTTTTCATGATGGACCACAGGTTCTCTATGGGGTTCAGATCAGGTGAACAGAGAGGCCATGTCATTAGTTTTTCTTCTTTTAGACCTTTACTGGCCAGCCACGCTGTGAAGTACTTGGAGGCGTGTGATGGAGGCAAAGTTCTTCCTGTACCACTGCTTGAAGAAGGTGTCTTCCAGAAACTGGCAGTAGGACTGGGAGTTGAGTTTAACTCAATCCTCAATCCGAAAAGGTCCCACAAGCTCATGTTTGATGATATCAGCCCACACCAGTTGCCCTGAACTGGTGGCAAATGGAATCTTGGCAGCTTCACGCTTAATTTTCCTCAGTTTTTGGGAAGTTACTTGGCGCCTTCTTCTTTCAACGCGCTTCTTGCGACCCTGTTGGCTATTTGCCATGAATTGCTTGATTGTTCTGTGATCCCGCTTCAAAACCATTAAAATTTCAAGGCTGCTGCATCCCTCTGCAAGACATCTCACAATTTTAGACTTTTCAGAGTCCGTCAAGTCTCTCTTCTGACTAATTTTGCCAAAGGAAAGAAGGTTGCCTAACAATTATAGCACACCTGATATAGGGTGTTGATGTCATTAGACCACACCCCTTCTCATTACACAGATGCACATAAGCTGATATACTTAATTGGTAGCAGGCTTTCAAGTCTATACAGCTTGGAGTAGGACAACATCCATAAAAAGCATGATGTGGTCAAAAAACTTATTTGTCTAATAGCGCTGCACACTGTGTATTTTAGCCAGATCTGTTCTTCAGTGCATTCAACATATTTAAATGTATGTCAATGGTAGATGCTTGGAAGAGATTTGGTTGTGCTTAGTTTCATGTGTTTTCGAATGTACAATGCAATTTCGACGTAGGAAACGACATACACAGCGATTAGTAAATCAGAATTATTAGATGTAGACTCCATCTACATTTAGTTTTTATATTTATGGCAGGTTCTGTCTGAATACTCAATTCTAATTGGCGGGTGTTGTTTAATTCTGAACAACCGCACAGGTAGTCCAGGTTGGTTTATTCTTTTATGTATCCTTGTGCAACATTAGTAAACATATTAATAAACACTAACTGATCCCTCAATACAAGCGTTAGACCATAGTTCAGTAATTGTTATCTGATTTGCTATGTTTGTATTTCTTTAACGGCCATATTATTTAGGTCGTACAAAGCGTTGTTTGTGGGAGATTCACTTGGCAGAGGTAACCACGCTCTGATGCTCGTTGGTGTGGTTCTTTGCCTTCACGTTGTGTGTTTGAAACTGAATAATGCATGCTTAACCATCGATTATCCCTTGCATACATAGCAAGGCATGGGCAGATTTTCTGTTAATTATCTCATTTTATCTTGGAGTCACAGTACATCACAGAGTCAGCACCTGCTTACCGCAATATTTCACCATTAGAGGTCGCATTTAAAATTAAAATTTACAGGAACCATTACCAGCCAACCAGATAGGGGAAAGAGCATGACTGTCACATTACGAACACAATTCCATTCACTTGAACGGGAACGCACACGACGGTGGGAAACTGGAAGCTCCAGCCTCATAAACTATTACTGCACTTGAGTAGGATTCTTGCTTGTTTAAATGGGATGCTGCGCAAAGTGCTGTGCCATCTTAGGCAATAAGTTTAAAACTATGAAAAGCCATTGTGGCAGACAGAAGTTGGGCGATATATATCAGGACTTGTCCACCAAGTCTTTTAATGAACCAATATAAATTTACATTGACAGAAGTGGACAGTGGCAAGGTCATGTTAAATTGTTCCAGGCAATATATTATAAATACAAAAACATCCTTTTGGATGAAATAAAGATTTTAATTGTTCTTGTGAATGAGGAGGTGATCTGTAAATGTGGCCCAGTGATCAGTAAATATCCATTGTGTGTACTAAAAATGTGTGATTTTAAAGAATTACCTTTGGATTCGCTAGGTCTGTGAGACTATTGTTGTGGTAACATTTACGCACTCCGAAACGTGACGCGTTGTGAAACGACGTGGGATTGGTTGTTTATCATGTCAGTCAAACAGCCTCATGGGTCGGTCTTGATAAAAAAAAAAGCAGTTAAACCCACACACCTTCCCAGAAAGTTTAGCTACGCAACACTAGGAGGTTCTAGATCTTTTTAAAAACATTTTTAAATTAAGTACAACACATATCTTAAGAATAAAGTAACTGAACGAAAAAATTTCGGATAATACATCAAGATATTGTTAAAATACCAAATTTATTTGGTGTTTTTAATAATTTTATTCCTGAAATTAATTTGAAATCCTTTACAATATGATTAGTAAAGATATCTTATTTTTTATTATATTTAATATATTATTAATCTGAAGATTTTCACGATTAATCTTTCAGTATTTGAAGACCTTAAAGACTCTCATTATTCTAATCCATTTCATCATAATTTTTATTAGTGTCTGTTGCACAGCAGTACTCGTATTTGTGAATGAATATGCAAACCAGAGCGAAGCCTTTATATTAATATATTATGAATGTGTCATGCATGTATTAAGTTCTCTTGAACTGAATATCATTAGCAAGTAATTTACAGTGCTGCTCATTCAGAAACTCTCCAGGTTTGAGGTGATAGGCTGCTTTGGTCAACTCTTCTTCAATGATTTGCTGAAAGCCAGCACCGCTTCTGATGCCCCTGGCAACACAAAGTTGCTGCCTCCTCGGTTTTAAAACAACCCAGAGCATCTAATGAATGAGAATGAGCCTACCCTCACCAGTGCACCACACGTCAAGTCCTCACGTGCTAAGCATTTCACAGCAAGCGATTCCTTCACGTTCTAGTGTGGAAATTCCTCCAACAAACAAACAAAGCAGGTGGTAATTCGATGATAATTTGATGGGAGATATCTCGAAATACTTTAAATGACACAGACGTGAGCTGAGAGCGAGCCATTCTTTTGGGGACTACGGACACAAGTTCTGCGGATGAGAGGCTCCGCACACAAAGACCGGACGCCCGGTAGCCCACCTCCAGCACGCTGCGAGCAGAACTTACCGTAGTACGCGGTCGAGACGGAAGATTTCCTCGCCATCTCAGCGCGGAGGATTTCGCTGCGCTTCCAGGAGCAGCTTGGCTTGAAAGACCGAGCGTCTCTCGCCACGAGCCAAGTTGAATAATTTCCTCACGAGACACGCGCCAGTGATGTTTACAGCGACGCGTCATCGAGCGTGCGCGCGGGAGCGGGAGCGGGAGCGCGCGCGCTGCTCCGCCGCTCCGTGAGAACGGAGGACGCGAATAACTTCTGTGGAAATAGGGAACAATTAAATAACCCTATTAAAGAATAAATAGAAGTACGGATAAATAAATGAATGGATAACTAAATAAATCAATACGTGTACGAATACATGGCTACGTATATAAATACATAAATGACATGAACTAATACATAAAAACAATAATATACAAGTTGATGTGTTTCTGTATTCACTTTTTAATGTATTCAGTTACAAATGTATTAATTTTTTATTTCTTCTGTCCATATGATACTGATAAGATTTAATCCCTTGTAACAGCAATGTATATTAGTGGCGCGTTAGTCTTTTTTCAAAGTGAGGCACTGGGTTTTAGTGAAGGGTCGGTCACGAACAAAACGGTTCCTTTGAGACTCTCTCTCTCTCCTCCTCCTTCACCCTCTCTCTCCATCCATTTCCCTCTCTCTCTCCCTTTCTCTCTCTCCCTTTCTCTCTCTCTTCTCCAATTGCTCTCATCTTTCTCTCGTTTCTCTTCTCTCTCTCACCCGCCTCTCTCCATCGATCTCCTCTCTTCTCTCTCTCTCTCTCTTCTCCTTCCTCCCCCTTTCTCCCTCGCCTCCTCTCCATCTCCTCTCTCTCTCCCCCTCCTCTCTCTCTCCGTCTCTCAACCCTCTCTCTGCATCCCTCTCCCTCTCTCCCTTTCTCTCTCTCCCTCACCCTCTCTCTCCATCCATCTCCCTCTCTCTCTCTCTCCCTTTCTCTCTCTCCCTCACCCTCTCTCTCCATCCATCTCCCTCTCTCTCTCTCTCTACCCTTTCTCTCTCCTCCCCTCATCCTTCAACTCCTCCTCTCCCATCTCTCCCCTCTCTCTCGCTTCTCACCTCCATCCCACTCATCTCTCGCATCCATCTCCCTCTCCCTCTCCTCTCTCTCCCTCTCTCTCATCTCCCTCTCTCGCCCTCCATCTCCCCTCTCTCCTCGTCTCTCCTTCTCCTCTCTGCTGGCGCCCCTCTCTCCCTCCCGCTCTCTCTCCATACCATCTCCCTCCTCCTCTCTCCCTTTCTCTCTGCTCCCTCACCCCTCTCTCTCCACTCCATCTCCCTTCTCTGCTCTCTCTTCTCTCTCTCCTCCCCTTTCTCTCTCCGTATTCCCTAACCCCTCTCTCTCCCTCCCTCTTCCCTCTCTCTCTCTCTCTCTCTCCCTATTCTCTCTCTCCACTCACCCTCCATCTTCTCCCTCCATCCTCCCTCTCTCTCTCTACCCTTTCTCTCTCTCCTCCCCTCTCTCTTCCTCCCCTCTCGCATCCATCACACTCTCCCTCTCTCTCTCTCTCTTCCTCACCCTCTCTCTCTCTCCCTCCCTCTCTTCCTCACCCTCTCTCTCCATCCATCTCCCTCTCTCTCTCTCCCTCCCTCTCTTCCTCCCTCACCCTCCTCTCTCCTCCTCTCCCTCTCTCTCTTCTCTCCTTCTCTTCCTCACCCTCTCTCCATCCATCTCCCTCTCTCTCTCTCCCTCCCTCTCTTCCTCACCCTCTCTCTCCCATCCATCTCCCTCTCTCTCTCTCTCCCTCACCCTCCTTCTCTCTCTTTCTTCTCTCTCCTTCCCTCCACCCCTCTCCTCTCCCAGCCATCCTCCCTCCTCCTCACTCCTCAATCTCTGATCGCATCCTCTCCTTCCCTTCGCTCTCTCCCTCCCCCCTTTCTCTTGCTCCCTCTTCCCTCTCTCTCTCCCTCACCCCTCCACTCTTCTCTCTCCTCTCCCCTCGTCTCTCTCCCCCCCCCTCTCTCTCGCTCCCTCTGTCCCTTTCTCTCTCTCCCTCTTTCCCCTCTTCAACTCACCCCCTCCCCCTTTCTCTCCCTTCTTTCCTCCCCCTCTCTCAATCTCTCCCTAGTCCCTCTCTCTCTCTCCTCGCCCCTCTCGCGCTCTCCTCTCGTCTCTCTCACTCTCCCCCTCCCCCTTTTCCCCCTCTTTCCCCCCTCCCTCCTCTACTCTCCCTCACTCACTCTCTACTCTCGCCCACTGCTTGTTCCCTCGTCACTTCTCACCCCCGTCCCCCCTTTCCTTTTCCTTTTTTCCTTCCTCTCGACCTCTCTCCTTCGTTCCCTCTCTCTCTCCCCCTCACCCTTCTCGTCCACTCTTTCCCATCTCTAACTCTTCTCTCCCCCTCCACCTGTTCTCCTCACTCTCTTACCTCTCTCTTCTCTCTTCCTCTCTCTCCCCCTCTCATTCCCCTCTCCTCTCTCTCTCTCCCTCCCCCTTTCCCTCTACCCTCTCCCTGCTCCCTCGTCAATCTCATCATCACCTCATTTCCCTCTCAACTCACCTTCTCACATTGAAGCGCTCACCCCCTGCCCCCTTTCTCATCCCCTCTCTGGCTCGGTTATCTCTCGTCGCATCTTCTCTTCTCTCGTCGCCTCTTCGCTTTCTCCCTTCTTTCCCCTCTCCCTCTCTCTTCGCCCCTCCAACCCCTTTGTCTCATCCCTCTGCTCTCCCTCTGCATCCCTCCTACCTCTCTCCTCTTATTTCCCTCCATCACTCTCTTCCGCCCTGCCCCCTTGAGTCCTCTCCCTCTCTCTCCCTCTTTCCCTCTCCCTCTCTCCCCCTCCCCCTTTCTCTCCCTCTCTCTCGTCTCTCTCTCTCTCCCCCTCTTTCCCTCGCACTCTCACCCCCTCCCCCTTTCTTTTCCTCGCTCTCTCTCTCCCTCTTTCCCGTTCCCTCTCACTCTCTCCCCCTCCCCCTTTCTCTCCCTCTTTCCCTTTCCCTCTCTCCGCTCTCTCCTCTCTCTGCCCCTCTTTCCCTCTCACTCTCTCCCCCTCCCCCTTTCTCTCCCTCTCTCTCGTCTCTCTTTCTCTCTACTCTCTCCCCTTTTCCCTCTCACTTTCTCCACGCCTCCCCCCCTTTCTCCTCCCTCTTCATCTCTCCTCTCCCCTCTCCTCTCTCTCGTCCCTCTTGTTCCACCTCTCACTCTCTCCCCCTCCCCCTTTCTCTCCCTCTCTCTCTTCTTCTCTCTTCTCTCTCCTCCCCTCCTTGTCCCTCTCACTCCTCATCGCCCCCCTCCCCTTCTCGTCCCTCTCTCCTCCCTCTCCTCGGGCCCACTCTCGTCCCTCTCTCATCCTCATCGTCATCCCTCTTGGGGTGCCCTCTCACATCTCAGCAACCCTCGCCCCTTTCCTCCTCCCTCGTCCCTGTCTCCCTCTTTCCCTCGTCCCATTCTCTCCACACTCCTCCCCCTTTCTCTTCCCATCTCCTCTCTGTCTTCTCTCTTGCTAGCCGAAATTCCGGCCCTACGTAGTGGGTGTTGTTCACTGGCACGCTATTTCCACTCTCACCTCTCCCCCCCACGGTGAGGAAATCGGCCCGCTTCTCTTTTCTCTCTCTCTCTCTACACCTCTTTACCCTCTCACCATCTCGTTTCACACCCTCCACCCCTTTCTCCTCCCTCCTATCTCCCTGCCTCTCTCGAATCTTCCGTCCCTCTTATCCCTCTCCACGGTTCGTCCTCCACCCTCTCCCCTTTCTCTCTTTTTCTCGCCTCATCCGTCTCTTCCTCTCTTTCTTTCTCTCTCCCTCTTTCCCTCTCCTCTCTCACAAAAACTCCCCTCTCCTTCACCCCTCACTCACCTATATCTCCCTCCTCTCTCCTTCCCTCCGATCTCTTCTCTCCCTCGTTTTCCCTCTCCCTCGTGCTCCCTTCCGACCGGCCTCGCGCCGCCTTATCTCATCCTCTCAATGATCCAGATGCGTACTGCGGTCGGAAATCCTGTTCTCTGCCATACTCATCTATTCTCAATCTCCCTCTTCGTCCCCTCTCACTCTTCATTCCATCCGTCGAGGTCGCCCCATTCCCCCCTTGTTCTCCATCCCTCTCTGCTGCCCGTCTCGAATCCCTCGTCTCTCTCTCCCGCTCTTCCCCTCTCCCTCTCTTCTCAACGCCCTCAGCGTTACAGCCCCTTATCTCTACCCTCTCGTCTCTTCTCCTCGTCTCATCTCTCTCACCTCTATTCCCCTCTCACCTCCTCTGCAGCCTCCACCACTTATCCTCCGTCCTCTCTCTCCCGGTCTCATTCTTCACCGTCATGGTGTATGCCCATCGTCCCTACTCGTCCCCCCATCGGCCCTATTGGGTCGGTCGTCATCTCCCTCCTCTCATCTTCTCTGTCTCATCTCTTCTGAAGTCTCGCATCAACAGTGCCCCCTACCCTGCTAATTCCAACTCGGATCTTCTCTCTCCTCTCATACGGGTCCCTCTTGTTCCCTCTCACCTGTCACTCGCCTCTCATCCCCCATGAGAAGCCTCCGTGTTGACTAGGAAGAAGTATCCCCCTCACCACCTTTCCTCCTTCGGATCTCTCAAACTCACTCTAGTCCCTCTCGGTCTCATTCGGCTTCACCCTCTTTCCCTCTCCCTCTCCCCCTCTCTACGCACCCCATCTCCCCCGTTGGTCTCCTTCTCTCCGTAATCTCTAGGTATCCGCCTACTCCGTCACTCCATCTCTCGTTTCTCGTCTCCCTCCCCTCTTTATTCTCCCTCTCTCTCACCTCCGTCCCATCGGATTTCCTGCTCTCCTGGGGGAGGTTCTCGCATCTCTCTCTCTCCGTCACTACCCCGCCAATCCCCCTTTCTCGTCCCTCTCCTCAAGTCTCTCTCTCCGAAGGTGCGAGCCTCTCATCTCCTCTCCTCTCTCTCTCTCCCTCTCTCTGAGGCTAAAAATAACTTTAAAAATAACGAAGCGTCTATCTTCTTTCAACATCAAAACTTTCCTGTTCCAGGTTGATAAGGATGTTTATTTATTTATTTTTGTGCATGTGATAATTACACTTAACATTAGCTATTAACTGGATTTAAATTCCTGCTTTAGTTCGGATATCAAGCAGAGGTGTCTGAAGCATGTTATTGTTTTTTTATGTTTAGAAAGTCTTTGTGTGTATACAGTGTTTAATATTGATTAGCAATCAAAAAATAAGTGAAATTTGGCTTAATTTTAAAAGAAAATAAACAGCACTTTAGCTGAGTGCATACAATGCAAGATCTTAATTTTATATCGTGCAGCTCCACAGATAACTTAAAACATTTCTTAATACATTTCTTGATTAAACACGTATAGCAAGTTATTGCTTTGTTTAAAGCTTTAACATACTTAATAGTTTTTTATGATTAGTTTAAGCTCTTTTTTCCATGAATCACTTTTAATCATTAGTCATTGTTGTAGAAGCCAAATGGGACACATAAAATAAAATAATTTCTAACATTACATTGTTAAAACAAATCAGCGTATTAAAATGTAGACCCCTTTACATTTGATATGCAATATTCCCAACATAGTATGGATATAATTATAGGGATAATATTATATATATATATAAACGCACACACACACAAATATATATACATGTTGAAATGTAGAAACACATTAGTTAAATAATTCATTTATATGTTTATTTTATTTCAACGTTTACTTATTTAGAAATGTATGTTTTTAATATATGGATATGTACAACCGGATATAAAAAAAGTGGGGACAATACAAATCATTAATATAAACTGAATGCAATGATGTGGAGGTGACAACTTCTAATATTTTATTCAAAATAGAACATAAACCACGGAACAAAAGTTGAAACTGAGAAAATGTACCATTTAATGGGAAAAATATCTACATATGTCAACAAATCTCAAAAAAGTTGGGACGAGGCCGTTTTCACCACTGTGTGGCATCTCCTCTTCTTCTTACAACCCTCAACAGACGTCTGGGGACAGAGGAGACCAGTTTCTCAAGTTTAGAAATAGGAATGCTCTCCCATTCTTGTCTAATACAGGCCTCTAACTGTTCAATCGCCTTGGGCCTTCTTTGTCGCAACTTCCTCTTTAAAATGCGCCAAATGTTTTCCAAAGGTGAAAGATCTGGACTGCAGACGGTACCCGGATCCTTCTCCTACGCAGCCATGATGTTGTGATTGATGCAGAATGTGGTCTGGCATTATCTTGTTGAAAAATGCAGGGTCTTCCCTGAAAGAGATGACGTCTGGATGGGAGCATAAGTTTTTCTAGAACCTGAATATATATTTCTGCACTCATGCAACCCCATACCATCAGAGATGCAGACTTCTGAACTGAGCGCTGATAACAACTTGGGTTGTCCTTGTCCTCTTTGGTCCGAATGACATGGCGTCCCACATTTCCAAAAAGAACTTGGAATTGTGACTCGTCTGACCACAGAACAGTCTTCCATTTTGCCACACTCCGTTTTAAATGCTCCCTGGCCCAGTGAAAACGCCTGAGCTTGTGGATCTTGCTTAGAAATGGCTTCTTTTTTGCGCTGTAGAGTTTCAGCTGGCAACGGCGGATGGCACGGTGGATTGTGTTCACTGACAATGGTTTCTGGAAGTATTCCTGAGCCCATTCTGGGATTTCCTTTACAGTAGCGTTCCTGTTTGTGGTGCAGAGTCATTTAAGGGCCCGCAGATCACGGGCATCCAGTGTGGTTTTACGCCCTTGACCCTTACGCACAGAGACTGTTCCAGATTCTCTGAATCTTCAGATGATGTTATGCACGGTTTTTCTCTGGGTAACACCTTGCTGATATTGGTCCACTAACTTTCTGCGCAACATTGTAAGAATTGGTGATTCTCTCCCCATCTTGGCTTCAGAAAGTCACTGCCACTCTGTGAAGCTCTTTTTATACTCAATCATGTTGTCAATGGACCTAATTAGTGTTCATTTGTCTTCCAGCTGTTCGTTATGCTCAAATTTATTTCTACCTGTCCCAACTTTTTTGGATTTGTTGACACCATGAAATTCTGAATAAACATATTTTTTCCATTTAAATGGTACATTTTCTCAGTTTCTACTTTTTTTCCGTGATTTATGTTCTTTTCTGAATAAAATATTATTTTGGCACCTCCACATCATTGCAGTCAGTTTTTATCCATTATTCGTAGTGTCTCAACTTTTTTGGAATGCGGTTTGGATTAAATAGATAATCAATGTGTTATCTAGATTTTTTTTTATCCGTGCATGTACTTATTTTTATAAATTATATTTATTGTCCTACAGATGAGCTTCTTGCTTTAAAGTAGCTCAATTAAAAATAATAGTCTGGGGCAATTAACTTACAAAAAGTACAGATATTTAGACATTTTAAAAGTCTTGGAATAGATATATTATTATTAAACATGGGCCTTATTCTGGTAATATAATATTAACAGAAGCTAGAGGCTGCCTTCAATGAACATTTGTGACTTAGACAGAAGTTAGAAAATAAACAAAATGTGTTTTTTTAAATTAGTTTCTAGATTTAATAATGCATATATTGCTTTATTTTTCATTTTTGTTCTTGAGAATTATTTTGTGCATTTAACAGTAATTATTTTGTCTCCTTCTGATGGCTCTTAAATGCAACTTTAGCGCCTCCCAGTGGCAGAAAGGCAGGTTGCAGTGTTGATTTGTTTGACGGTGAATTCCACGCGCTGCTTTAGTACACTCAATAAACTTTTAAACATCAGGAGACAAACATATAAGAACATTGTTAACATTGACTTTGTTCAACCACAAAGCCTTGCAAATTTTCAACAATGAGTCATCAATAACATCTTTTATTCACTGTAAGTAAATTCCTTGTGGGGAGTTTCTGTGCGATGAGTATTTGTGGAATGAGATGAGGTTACTAATCATTAAGTTTAGTTCTACTATAGTTAGTGTTGTGTTCTCTTTCTAAACCTGGAAACAAACAGCAGAAAGAAATCTCTCGTTGAGGTCTTTAAGAGCTAAAATGGAATCTGTTGAGGACTGCAATCCTAGAGCACACTAAAACTGTCCACTGATTCATAAAGCGCTTTTATTCAAAGACAGAATCTAAATGCGTAAGAAATAAAGGTCTCAAAGTTATATTATACAGATTTTTTCTGTTACTTTTCAAGATGATTTACCCTTGTACAGGCAGAGGTAGAAAATAAAGAAAACTTTAAATTATGTAAAAAAAAAAAAAAAAAAAAAAAGATTTAGTCAGTTTTACCATCACAAACTAACTCAACACTAAATGGTGCCACCTACTGTACAGATGTGCAGTGTAAATTGATCAAACAACTACAAAGAAAAACTTCCAAAGAAAGTAAACCTTTATTTTAAACTTGAAACTTTTATTATTGCTAACACAGATCGGATTATCAGCAAAATTTTTATTTGCAGACTGATAGATGTTTCTTATTTTATTATAATAAGCGTGGAAGCCTAGACAAGTACAGTGGCATTAAAAGCAGCATTTTATTTAATATAGACACAATCTCTGAATATTTTAGTTATAATTCCTTCCTTTCAAAACCCACAATAACGGCTCGTCACAGAAGGTCTCATTCTTACAATCAGTCTTTCTTCTTTTCCTGTCCTTTGAAAGCATCCATGAAATTGAAGGCCCCAAAGTACATACTCAGGATAACCGACTGCTTAAATGGGATTAAACTGTAAAAGAAAATGTAATTTGGATTAAAACAACACTATATTAAAAACTCCTTTCATTTAAGACCTTCAAAATGCATGTTTGCAGCAACTGTGGTAAAGCCCAGATGTGGGCTGAAGCCAGGAAATAAAAACATTTACATGAACTTATCACCTGATTCATAGATTTTGCAGTATCAAAAAAGAGATAACTATTCCATGGAAGGAATCAAAGAGATGGAAAATTTTGTAACAAAGAAAAATACATAGAACTTTTCCCTTTCCAATATCGTAGACTTCATAATTATTGCTGTAGTCTGCACAACACATTAAAGACCAGAGCAGATTGGAATTAATTGGCCGATTTGAGCCGCTGCTGTATGACTCTTCACTTCAGCCCACACAAGCAGGTGTTGCTTTATCTTTTGGTTTGTTGCAAATGGCTTCAGTAATTGTCACAGCTGCAAAAGTAAGAGCTGTTTTCAGATTTGCTTCATGTTATAACATTACCTTAGAGGGATTGTAAAAGAGCCAGGACATATAGCCAGCTACAACTTCAGAAAAGTGAAGAAAGCTTAACAGAACGTATTAAAAGCATGATTCACACAGAACTAGTTGCTTGATTGCAACATGTCACACGTAAAGATGCAGTTGTCATGGTTTACTGAAATCTTGTAGTGTTGATGTCTGCACTGCAGCTTTCGTTAAATAAGCAAACGGCTCAACAGACATATTCGCAGATCATCGATGAAGAAGAATTTGTATGATCATTCCTTTAGTAACGAATTAAAGCAGGGCTAAGAACCTATCTGATATTTCAGGACCGCAGTGCAACAAGCAGCATCGGCTTTCATCAAAAAGCAGGAATTTTTACTCAGGAGTGATGCTTATAAGAGGTGGTTTTAATGCCAAGAATTAAGAGCAACGGACAAAGTTAAGGAACCTAACTTTTGTGAAAATCTAGTGTTTTCCAAGACTTGTCCAAGTCTATTTGGTCCTACTAGAAATTGAGTAAAATTAACACTGAACCCCCCCATCATGAACCATACATAGTTGAATTCATTAGTTTTTACATTGTGATGTGGGAAATTGGGCTGCGTAAAATACAAACAAACATTTAATTCCAAAGTACAAGTCCTCTGTGAAGAATTGGAGGTTTTGATGATGATCTAACTGATATTAGAGTTCATTTTGAGTGTGTTCATTTTGTACTGTACTTGGTCTAACGCTGAATAGTTAGTTTTACTCTCGCAAAAAAGTAACTGAGGAAAAAGACTTTAATAAAGTTGTGTTCATTAGAGCTTACCTTTCACTTCTGGTTTTATTTTGATCGAGCAGCAATCCAATATTTGATTTACTAAAGGACTGCTGAAGGATGGATCGTATATAACGATCTGGATTTTCATTCACTTCAAAAAGTCTGTCCTTACAACAGTTTTGTTGTCCTCACAATTGAATCACATTACTGGCAGTATGGTGAGCGTTAATACTCTAAATAAAAAATATATTTAGAGATCTCCAATTAAATTTTATACTAGCCCAATTTCTTTTTGCAGATATCTATGTATTTGTTACTAGTGAAAATTTGGTTTTCACTCATAAGAAAACAATATTTGCTATAATTAAATGTTTAGTTATTCAAGTGAAACGCTTACATGTAAAAACAGCTCTCCATAAATGCCACTGCTTCTTTCACTTGTCTTGGCTCCACCCCCATCTGGGACTGGACATGATGTCTTATAAAATACATCATAAAAGGATAGCGTTTAAATAGTATAACAGGCCTGAAATGTTCAGGAGAGTCTTCAGATTTAAATCACACCATGTCAAATAGGAATAAGCTATAAAGAGCTGACCTTTAGAAAACAGGAAGTGTGGCGGATTCAAAGAAAGGTGAACAACCCGACATACGGTTTGTCTATGGTACGTCATGAAATATTTCCAGAGTGATTTAACCCTCCTCCATATATTTTAAAATTACACTTAAAAGTGATGTGACCACATATGTGATGACATATCATCCTAAAAACTAAACCGTGGTTAGATAGGAATAATATAATGCTGATGGGGTTTAGAACTAAATATAAATTAAATGAAAGAATTAAATGCTTAGTTTCAAGTGTTTCTGGTTCTGGATCACACAATAATCGGGCGCATTGAAACCCTTCTGCAGCTTGCTGAATATGTGGAGCATGTGGGCAGCTAAGATTTAGTAGTGATCCAGAATAAAGGTTTGAGTTTGACGGGGTTAGGAGGAGCTACCAGACCACTGACACATCTAAAGCATTTAAGATAAATCATCATGATTCTGTTATTCATTCAATGCTTTAACATCCTCAGGCAGCTGAGTAAATTCACAAAAACATTTGCTTTGAGATCAGCACGTGTGAAAATGTGTCCTGCTGGGCCAAAAGCTTAAGGCTAAATTTGGAGATTGCCTGACTTCTCTTTATGGTACAACAGATCTCCACTAACAGTCCTTGGTGAACCTTTGCTGGTTCCAACATCTCACCACAGAACACTTTCACTACCTGCTGCTTGTAAAAGTAAATTAGATAGCATTTTAAAGGTTTTTGAAGTTGGTAATTACATTATACAGGTAATGTTAAGAACCAAAAATGTGTAATAAAACAGAAGCTCAGAAAACAGGAAAAAAAATGTCTTAAAGGGATCATGCCATGGTGAGTCTTTTTGTGGCTTTTATAGTGATTTATAAGAGTAGATTGAATCAGAAACCGAACCATGGATGTTCCCAAACAAAAAATGAATTTGTTTCTTTTAAAAACAGGTTTTATTGGTGTCATTGAAGACGTCACACGAATCCCATTCTAACGCCACGTGATGCACTATCCACAAAGCAACGGCTCTCTCGTGATAACCGCATACAAACGTGCTAATCAAACCGAGTGATAGAGCGAGCAGCACACAACTTGGACTTGTGTTATCCAAGATGGCAACAAGGTTGCCATAGTTGCTAGCTCTGTGTTCACGTTTTAGGGTTAGAGAATTTGCGCGTAATTAATCCCTCTAATACCTCCCGAATCTACATTGACAGTCAGGCAGTAACTTCACATACATGTCATGAATATGCAAATCAATAACCAATAGCTGATTAACTGTGAAGTGGTTATGAAGTTTGCCGAATGAAACTCTTAGCTCATGTACAGAATAAGCCGAGGCTAGAAAATAAAGAGATTGAATGAGTATTTTTAATTAAAAATAAAGACTTTATAAGAAAAAGAATCACATCTCCCATATAATTAGACCAATGTGAACAACATATTACCCTTTGATTTGTGTTCATGATTATATAATCTCTAGTTCAGCAAAAATTATATTGTGTGAAATTGTGTTCCCTTTTAAATTCACGCATTTTAATAAACATTAATATAAGGACTTTGTAAGAAATTTAACACAAGCACAAATATCCCATTTGCAAAGCTAAGTTACAGCCTTGAAATAATGTTTGTGTTTATGTTTTTTTTTTTAAGCTGGTGCTACCTATATATTTTTTAGTTCTCTTTCAGTTTTTATAGCTAGTTTAAAAATCCTTAGAAAACAGGAGGGAAGTGAATTCATGCTCCACAGTTTTTTCGCTTGTTATTGCAGTACTGGATTTAAAGCACCTTTAAATCTTCATTTAGCATTCACAGTCACATATTGTTTGCTCAGAAAAAGAATACGGGTCTCGGACAAATCACATTTTCACAGATATCTGGCTTATTAGTGTGCATTCAAATCTCTTCAAAAATCAGAGCCAATGAGGAATAGTGGAAGCAGTGAAGATTGAGCTAATGGTTAAAGCTAAATGCTAAAACTTTAACAAACTCTGATTACATGCATCTCTTTACTTCAAGCAGATTCAAATCATCCCCTACAGGAAAGCCAAACATAATACGAACAACAATAAAAACTACAATTAAACAATGAAACCTAATAAAAAATTATGTTCTGAACCTATAGGTCATAACAGCTTCTAGTTTTGTCAACTTCAACAGCCTCCATCTCCTTAAACTTTTTTTTTAAGTATAAAACTTGTAACAAGAGCAACTAGTTTGTTCAGCTGTATGTGCTGTATGTTTATTGATCATGAGATTTTTAATTGATATGTTGATATTGATTAATCGATATTGATATGATAATTGATATGTTTTATTCACATGCTTGAAGTAAATTAAATCAAGACTTGGATTAACTGAAACAAAGTGTTTATATTTTAATTGGAAAAAAAAATAAATGCTCCCTGATTTAACATTAGATCCGCTAAATAATTTTAAGGAAACCATCAAAATTCTATGTATTGAAAACACTTCTAAAACAAAACGAAACATATTACAATACTTACCATTTTAAAGCCAGAGCAAAATATAAGGACCGTGGAAGCAAAAGGTAAATTTGGTTTGTCAGTATGGCACCAATAATCTTCTTAGCAACGTAGTCTGGCTCCAAAGTGGGAAGCAGTCGAGGCCATCTGTGCGGAGAGTTTTTAGATAATAAAATCTTATGTTAATAAAATGTATACAACACAATTAGTCAAAAACACTCTGTGCTTATGTTATAATCTTATTTATGTTAAAGGCAGGCATTGGAAGGATATATGAAATGTTTTATTTTATGAAGACGATGAAAGATGTTCTTCTACTCGTATCGGTATAGTTGAGTCTGACACGTAACTCAATTCAAAAGTTGAGATGGTGCCTTTGCTCATGGCAACTGTGGAATTCCAGGTCATTAAAAACTACTTGGAAGTGGCCAACGACACCGCATCGTCACTGCACATCACACATTTAAGGAAAGCCTACCAACGCCTCTTTCCTTACACCACTCCCAGTAGAGAGTGTTCTCTCTTCCTCCATCACCACCTGGTATGGGAACTGCTCTGCGGCTGACTGGAAAGCTCTGCAGAGTGTGGTTAAAGCTACTCAGAAGATCATCTGCAGCTGCCTTCCTTCCACAAGTGAGATCTACTTGAGTAGATGAAGGAGCAGCCCAGCCCGTATCATGGGGGACCATACACATCCAGCCCATGGATTGTTTGAATTCCTCCCCTTAGGGAAGAGGCTGAGGAGCATAAAATCAAAAACCACCAGGCTTAAATGCCAAAGTACTTAAATACAGAGTTTAACTGATTAACTCTGTGCCTGAGTAAGGAAATGTAAATGTGTATGTTTGTCATTGATTCACTGCTACACAACAGACAGTTTGTACTTTATGGCACTTTTTAATGAATACTATATCTATATATATATATATATCTATATATATCTATATATCTATATATATCTATATATCTATATATATATATATATATATATATATATATATATATATATATATATATATATATATGATGTGGTTTATAGGATGTTTTAGTTAGTCAAGTTTCAAGCTTTAAGCCCGGGTCACCGAGGCTCCCTGTGACTTATATATGTTATCTCTGCGATTGTGTGCGTGCGTGTAGGTGTGTGCATTTGCGTGCGTGTGCATGCATGTTTTACGCCCAGTTCTCAGTTTTTCTCCCACATCAATAAAAATTGTCTCGGTACCTTTATTTCTTCCCCAAAATCTCTACTGGGCAGTTGAAATCAACATTTATCTCATACTAATAAATTCCATCCATCCATTTTCATGTCGGCTTTATTCCCTTTCGGGGTCACCACAGCAGAATGAACCGCCAACTCTCTGGCATATGTTTTATGCGGCGGATGTCCTTCCAGACGTAACCCATCTCTGGGAAACATTCACACACACTCATTCACACTTTAACACTATGGACAATCGTTCTTACTCAATTCACTTATACCGCATGTCTTTGGACTTGTGGGGAAACCGGAGCACCCGGAGAAAACCCACGCGATCACGAGGAGAACATGCAAACTCCACACAGAAATGCCACCTGCCCCAGCCAAGGCTCGAACCAGCGACCTTCTTGCTGTGAGACGACCGTGCTACCCACTGCGCCACCGTGACGCTCATACTAATAAATTGAAATTGACAATACCTAGGGTGGCATTATATGGTAGTTAAATTTCTACTCCATTAAATGTTTTTATAGGAATTGATATTTCACTCAACTTAATTCTAACTTAAGTCTTTGTGAAGCTGATTTGAAGCAACTGCTAGAAAGTGTTATATAAAAATGATTGATGCACTGCTGGCCTGGTTTTTGTTTACATGTGGAAAAATGCAAATGACAATAAAGTGAAACCTGAATATGCCATCATTTCACTGGTTACCTACTATACATAAAAATGGTCAGATAAATCTTCACTGTGAAGTGATATATGTATAAGGCACCACTCATTAATCATACAAAGAAAAATCATACAGAAAATTGCCCCAAAATAGCATGAAATAATGCAGCACAGTTTTTACTTGTGTTCAACTGAAATAAAGTTAAATACCCCACCGCTGGAATTTACCAGAGGAGAGTAGCATGAGAATGATTCATATACTGCACTTGTGTTATCATTTATGTGGTTTCATCAGCAGCGGAGGCCATGGATTCTCTTTCAAGAGATAGACGGAATGGACTAATTGTGTGTATGCCGTGCAACACAAGTGGCTTTACATAGATGCAATGTCTGTTTGGAAGAATTCAAATAGGAAACTAAAATAATACTTGAAAAAACAACTAAATCTAAAAATCTAAAGAGACATTCGTTCACAACAACAAAGAAGTATTACAATTGCAATCTTCAGTCTTTCGTTTTCTTATTATCTTTAAATGGGTGCATGATTAGATTTTTTTAACATCACTAAATTGGTGAAATCAGCATGAAAGATCATACCCACAGAGATTCTGATTATGCCTCGTTAGAGAATAAATGAAATGGAATTGCTCTGATATAACTCTTCTTATAATGTGACATTTATTGTAATCGAAGGTCTACAATTTTATGATTTTAAAGAAAAAGCTTACTTTGTTCCACATCCTTCAAACATGCCTGTGTTGATGAAGTATGGGCAGACAATTGTGCTATTCACTCCATCCTTCCCTTCAGCGAGCAGCTCCAGGGCCACCGACTCAGCGAAGCCCACGGCAGCAAACTTACTTGCGCAGTAATCTGATTTAGACAGGAAATTAAACATGTATGCAAGTTGCGACGATGCGTTTGCAGAAGTTTATGCCACCATCTCAACTATCCCAACAATGTACAATAACTATCTCAGATATGCATCTACTGTTAGGGTTGCAGATTTTTCCTGAAACAATTACCTCCTTTCAAAAAACTATCAACAATGGCTGTCAACTTTGTTAAGAGATTTACAAATTTCATGACATTTGACAGCCATAACACATTTACATCATGTTAAACCAGTCCTGGGAGACTTTGTTCCACGAGAAGTGCCTCTGGCAAGAAAAGAGATTGTGCAAAAGTCTTACCTGCCAAACCATTGACACCCGTCAATCCTGCCGAACTTGCAACACAGACCAGATGCCCATGGTTTTTTGCAGCCATGGCAGGAAGAAAAGCTTTATATGTCTAGAACAGAAATAGAAACATCAAATGCACAGAAGATTTATGGGACGTCCATGGAAAAAATAAATCAGTCCTACCCAGAAGTGAGACATTGCATTCACTCTCAGTGTCCTCTCAACAACTTCATCAGCGGTGTCCATGAATTTCTTCCCGCTAACAACGCCAGCGTTGTTAATTAGAATGGTGACATCACCGATTTCCCTTTTAACCTGACACAGATAGAACAGTAGAAAATGTTCAGTTGATAAAGATCTCACTTACCTGTGGTTAATGTTTTTGCATCTGAACAATATCAGTGCTCCGTGTTATAATTACCACATTGGGTATTATAGATTAGATTGTATTAATGTGACCATAAGCCACATACATTAACAACATAACATTATACAATGTTGACACTTTTGTCTCACTAAAACGAAGAGTTTATTCAGTATTTCACCTTAAAGGGGGGGCGCTACAGCGCACTGCAACCAAAACCCACCCCCCATCTCCCTTTCTTGCCCCCAGACAAAGATTTGAAACACAATGCCTCACGATGGTCTTTTCCTTTAACATTCTGAACTCATTTGGAGTGTATGTTAAATGTGACTCAGCAGCAGGGGTAGATTTAACAATGCACTAACTTTGCCTGAAGTATTAGTTGATTTGCCTCTACAACAAAAATACTGCAATACATGACAGAGGCAAATTAATCCGACAGACAATGTAACTTTCAACTTCTTCGGTAGTAGAACCTAAATTACATTCTTAACTGTGTTAAAAACATCACTACATATTTATATTCTTATGAATGTGTAAATATGTTTTACAGTTTTGCTCACTCCCCAAAATTATATATAAAAAAAATAAAATCTAGGGTTATCCTGTAGATTATTAAACTGTTTTATATAGAGCAAGATTACAGGATAAGTCATGAACGGTATAATCTTCCCTGGACTATGGCTTGTTACATATTTACATTTTTTTTACTACATTTACACCTCAACATCTGCATTTTCCTCACATGGTCGCAAACAAGCATTCACTAGCCCTTCTCTGATCATGGAACCCAATCCTTGGCTTATTTTAAGAATCCCTAAACTCATCAAAGTGAGGGCATGCAATTTGACATTTTAAACATGTTTTTGTTGCAAGTCTCATAAACTTCCATTTTAAAGAGAGTAATGGTAACGCTGGAAATCTATTAGCGCTTCACATATGTGGAAAAAAAAGAAAGAAATTGTTTTATTTGATTTGTTTTACCAAACATCACATTCTTTTAAAATGTTTGAATAAATGCAAGTGCAAAATTTTTAGTTTCATTGTTTGTTGAATATGTTTACTTTTTATTGCATTTTATACATTTGCTCCCAACTGGAAATCTTATAGGATTGCTAAACCTGATGAGATCATAGAATGCTGGGGATAGGCTTGCTGTGTAGCAAAGGATGTGAGGGAACTAAAAAGTTACTTGATGCTGCTAAACGATGCTTAACAGTTTGGCGTGTTCAAACTAGAACCAATGCCAGACTTAGCAATTACTCTTTAGTCACACATTTCGTAACGTTGCATGAAACCCAATTAATTCCAGTGAAATTACTCACATGTGAATCATTGTGTGAACCTGACCTCACCTGATCTGCCACTCGGTAGACAGCTTCTCGATCACTGCAGTCGCACTGGTAACAATGCACCCTGGATGCTCCTTTTTCTTGAGCCTTCTTTTTGCTTTCTTTCAAACCGTCCACATTTATGTCCCACAGCACCAGCGACACATCCAATGATGCAAACTCTATGGCCATTAGTCTGCCAAGACCACTGCCAGCTCCAGTGATGAGCACAATCTCTCCAGACACATCTTTCCTCCTCTGAGGGATGAAGAATTTGATGAAGGCTTCCAGGTGGTAGTAGATGGTTAACGCAAGCAGTCGAAGAGTCTCCAAGAGAAAGTTCATTTTGACGTGTAGTGACCTAGTGATCACAAATAGACAAACAAATAGAAGCTCAATGTAAGCGAAACAGACTTGCGCAATAGACTGTAGTGAACTGTAGTCAGAAGCAAGGTATGCAATAAAACAAAACTATTTCAATAAATGCTATAAATATATATTGTAAACATTTCAATTGCTCACCTTTATGTGTGAAATTCAAACTATCCAGAAGATGGGTCTAAATTTCTGAAGTTGTGAAATCAATATTTGTTCAAGAGTTCCTCTGTTGTTATTCCCCACTTATCATCTAGACAAAAACGCTTCAGAGGAACGCCAAACGCCTCTTTGCATGTCTACAGCAAGAAGTTTACCTGCTTTACAGTTTCAGGTCAACCAACCCACACACGGAAGGGGAGGGCTGAGCTCCGGGCGCAATGGTCACGTGACTCGGTGTACTCGCATTCCCGCATTGGTTTGTGGGAGTTTGTGTAAAATTCATTGACTCAATGTAATATGGACAGAGTGTTCGTGACGTCACCATAGAGTTCTGGCAAAGTCAAATGAACAACTGAAGCTCAAAATGGGCTCGAAAACGCGTCCTCAGAGGCGGGACATGGCCCTAATGGAGCCGTCTGATTGGTCGAAGGTTTAATTTTAAACAACTGTAAAAATAATTCACCCCACAGAGTGTTCATGAAGATCAAAGCAAGCGATTTGAATAAACAAATCTAATGGAGCGAGCCAGGGTGGAAAAAAAAATTTTCAGCCCCAAAGTTGGCCAGTTTTAACATTGGTTCACTCACTTATCAAGTTCACTCACTTCCTGTCGAGCTTCGAGCGAGTGTTCTATCGGATTTCCCTGCCTTGTAATTTTTCCTTCCGCAGCAAACATTTTAGACTTGTCTGTTCCTTTTCCCTACCCCACCGACAATTCCTCACGCAATCTGCTTCATACATGGATTTATGACGATAATCGATTTGGTCTTTAAGTTATTTTGGTTAAACAGGGATGTTTTACCCCTTGGTAAACATGTGATTTCGTGATTTGTAAAAAAGCATGCCACAGGCTGGTGAAAGAAGAATAGTAATTTTTGTACACGACAAACAAATGTAAAGCAGATACGCAAACATTAGCTCAATACAGCAGTTTGAAAGATATTTATCATTGGATAGTAATTGAAACACGCAAGGCTCACTAAACTGATTCGTAAAATATGTGTTACAGTTGCATACGTTACTTACTGACTACTAGAACCTATATTTGCCTACAAAGTATAGCCTATGATTTTACCATAAAACATGAAAAGAAGTTACAGTGTTCAAATTTTTTTATTAATAAAAAAAATATATGTCAATGTTAATGCCTTTTATAGTTTGAAAGGATGATACATTTTAACACCACCTTGTTCTCAGGAGAATATTCACCATTCATTCATTCATCTTCATGTCGGCTTTCCCTTTCGGGGTCTCCACAGCGGAATGAACCGCTAACTCTCTGGCATATGTTTTACCCTTCCAGCCGCAACCCATCGCTGGGAAACATTCACACACACTCATTCACACTTTAACACTATGGGCTCAATTCACTCTTACTCAATTCACTTATACCGCATGTCTTTGTTCTTGTGGGGAAACCGGAGCACCCGGAGAAAACCCACGCGATCACGGGGAGAACACACAGAAATGCGTCCTGCCCCAGCCGAGCCTAGAATCAGCGACCTTCTTGCTGTGAGACAACTGTGCTACCCACTGCGCCACCGTGACACCCAATATTCACGATGTCTCTCTAAATTATCACTTTTTTTTGTAAAACATTTATACGAACCCCATAGATTTTCACACAAATATTCCATGCCTCTAGGCGTCACGGTGGCGCAGTGAGTAGATACTTTGTCATCTTTTGTCCACAGTTTTTCTACAGAGTAAGGTAGTAATGCATTTTGCATGGGTCTTTAATGATCAGGGTTGAAGCGATAACAATATATAAAAATGTATTTAATTCCTTACTTGGAAAGCAAATGATGCTCAAAGTTTGAGTAAATTGGACTCTACCTCTTTGACAAAGCATCACTACCAAAGAGTCAAAAATTGGCAAAACAATAATGGAATTTTGTGGTTTGGAAAAGTCACAAACAATTTCACAATGGTGAGTAGCTCAGCCCTTAATTATGCAAAACTTGTAATTTTTAATATACTTCTAACTTCTAAATTTTAATATATAATATATATAATATAACTTAAGCAAATTGGTTATATTAAGTTATATTATATAACACTCCCAACAGAGTTGTCAGGAAGATCAATTAAAGCAATATGAACTGCAGTTCAGTCTCTTCCCAATGATACATTTAGGGAGAAAGGCTTAATGTTGCCCCTCAGATTAAAGCTGGTCTATATTCTTTAAAGATGGATAGTAATAAATATAAAATAATCAATAAATTTTTTTAAATAACAAAAATAATACTATTTAAAATATCCAGTTTTAACATATATGCATTGCAGGAAGTTTCCCAATATGTTTTATATAGTTGTTTGTCTCTCTTACCATGTTTTTTTTTTACATGAAATAATAATATTAACAATAGGAAAACATAGCCAGTCTGAATAAACTATTTTTTAACATCCTTTATTTTTGATACTGTTTTAATTTCCATTTTCATTGAATTAGTCTCCTGTGAATGCCCTACAACATTGTTATATTTCTAACTATGGGTCAAAATTGGCGGGCGAGAAAAACAAAACAAAATGAGCACAGAACATAAGAAACAAATATTCCAGAGAGTCATTTCACTTCTGCAGCAAAATCAATTTATTGTGTTCTGAACAGCTATTACCTCAGAGAGGTTGTTTGATTGAAACAAGAACAAAAGCTATAAAGGTTATAAGCTTTTTATATGGGTTATAAAAAGGAATGCACTAACTATTAAGACATCACAAACAGACAGCAGATTTAGCCTCACCTACAAAATTCAATGAGCAAAGCAGACAAGTTAATGTGATGAGATTCTCCACAACAACGCAAAAAAGGGCTTTTTATTTGTTGGGCGCTGACCCAGAATTTCCAAGAAACACTGTTCCATTGGTTTGATTACTCCATTACAAGAGAATGGAACTAATTAAAAATAACTCCTAAGAAAACAAGTGAAACGATACAGTGAAGGGAAAATAAATAGGAATTCAGAAGGCTGTGCATAAAACCGGTGAAAGCTCAACACAAAACAGGTGCTTTTAGATGTGTGTCCATGTTCTTAGTCTTACTCCAGGAATCCTCCGTATCTCTTCTGCAGACCAGGCAGTGCAGTCTCACTTCCATCCTCCCACGTGCGCTTCAGAACTCCGTTGCTTTTCTGACCATCAAGCCAGTCTGGCCTGCCAACCCGCCGCATGAAGCCCCCGTACCTCTTGTGGAGGTCTTTCCCAGTGTCCTCCTCCTGCATGCTCCTCATGAAGCCCCCATAGCGTTTGGAGACTTCACCATCACTCTGCTCTTCTGACTCAACATTGAGACCGACGCGCAGGATTTCTTTAAGCAGCTCTAAATTCTGATTTTCAGCTCCAACCTCTGCTTGGTCCTTCTTCATGAAGCCCCCATATTTCTTACTGATGACTTGATTCTCTACAGGAGCTCCTGCACCCATTTCTGCAGCTTTCTTGATCATGAAGCCCCCGTATCGCTTCATAAAACCTCCATATTTTTTTGAGAGAAGATGTTTCTCTGCTTCTTCTCCCTTGAGGTTGTCGATGGTTAGGCGATCCTCTTCGGTGATGATGTTTTTACAGATTTCAACCTTTCTGGAGTCAATGGTCCCTTCACACTCGTGTGTGCAGGCCTGCAGGAGAAATGAAGGGAGGGTGAGGGGAAGCAAGGAAATGGTTTCTCCAGCAGGGGGTGCACACATTCAGGTCTAGGATCAAGTGAGGAACAAAATACTTCTGATCTGCTAATCCACAATATAATTTCTGACTGAAGATGAGATTGTGTTGAATTTTTTTTTCTCTCTTCCTTTCACAATGTTTATATACTCTACACACATATACGTTATGGTATATCTCTTGTAGGTTAATAGATGTTTTCCTATTCCTTTATAGTTTCTCATTCATTTTGCACTCTGCTGTGTATTTGCATTTGCTCTTGTCCCTATGCGAAATGTTTGAAATACATGGTTTGTGTTAAACTGGAATGTTAATTGTCTAAAATTTCTATATTATGCTGAAACAAAAGGTTAAAACATGATTTAAAAGGTAGAGTCAGATCACAGTCTAATTTGTAAAATGATAAAGAAGATATGGTTTCAAAAAAAGATAGGGCTATTGCCTTTAAAATCCATGGTGCTATGTATAAATTGTGAAGTAATCCAATAATTATAGCATATATAGTCCAGAAGAATAAATGATTTATTCATAGTTAGAGGAATACCCCAACTGTCTTTAAAATATCTTCATTTAACATAAATTTTAAACATCAATTAAAGCAAGGCGATGACAGCCTGTTTAGGTGCACCCTTTGTCTTCTTCTCAATGCGACACTAATCAGAACTAGCTGATAAAGAAACTACATTTATGGAAATAGTAAACTTATTCAAATGTTCATTATGTAAAGATAATAAGATGTTTTTACTCAGCTAAACTGCTCTTCCACTGCAACGGGAATAAGGGGAAAAAAATTACATATTTAGAAAATGAACAATCTTTAAGTTTTCTAATTATGTATTTTTTTCCCCTTAGTGCCAAACCAGATCTCTAACTGAAATCAATTTTTTTAATAGATAGCAAATGGAGTTTTGGCCTAGTTGGTTTTTTTAACACAGGAAACTGTAGAAAATGTACAATTCTTAAAAATGTTTTACACTTCTCTGTATTAAACAATTGACAATATGTGAGTTGTATTAAAACACCAGTCACTCCGAATTTAACTCATATAAAACCAGAAATCTTTCTTAGAATTTAAACGTTGTTTAAAAGAAATCTTAAATCATAACATGAATACAAATATGTTTCACACACTAAAATCTTGAGTAACATGACAGAGCAAAGCCAAATAAATATCTTCTCGCAGTCATCCTCTAAACAGTCGATTCTTTACCAAAGCTTTGTACTTTGAAATAAATCTTTGCATTTCCTTATATACAACTCACTATTACTATCTCGATCTAAAAAACAAGACTTAACACATTTTTTAATTTGAGGGACTCGGTGGTATAATAACTACAAATAGACTCAAATTAGACTCAATTGTAAAGTGTAGATTTTATTGCACTAGGGAAGTGTTTATATTTGTCCACTTCAGTATTGTTCATTTAACACTGTGAATTTTGCTGTGAACCTTTTGGATAGTATTTAATTTTAATAAAACCTCTCTTCAATAAAGAACACTATTAAAGCAAGTGCTTTTTAAAATAAAATACACAGAAAACAAATAAATAATTGTTTGATATCAGTTGTTAATAATTTTTATTTCTCTTTTTAGGCTATTTTTTTATACAAACCATTCTAAAACAAAAGACTTAAAAGATTGCGTTGCAACATGTTCTAAATGATAATATTAACTAATTATTATTATGATCATTCTAAATATAACGATGAAATAAAAATGAACAAGCATATAATTAGTTTAAAGAGTAAATAATAATGGATGATGTAGTTTGCCCTATTCTGTGAAGAAAGACATTGAGGCTCACCGGAGCGTCGCTGTCCGTGTCGGTGTCCGTATGTCGCAGCAGCCGGTAAACGCAGAGCGCGCACTCTCGGTCGCATTCGGCTCGGACCGTGAGCACGAGGCAGGCGCTCAGAGCCAGAGTCCAGCAGCAGGTCACAGTCACCGCCATGAGCTGAGGGAGAACAGCGTTAAACTTCACTCACAAGCGCAGAACATCGACAGTGCCGAGCCACAGTCCTGCCAAGTTATCAATTATTAAACATGAAGTTCAGGTAGAACGCTAAAACGTGTGTTAATATTAATTTCAAAACAAAGGGTTCTTTTCTACCCCGCGCAATTCTTCGCTTTTCTTTCTATTCGAAGTCCCCCTCCATGCTTTCACCTGTTACTGAGGAACCAGAAGAAGCGGGTTCACAGAGAGAAGAAAGCAGTCGCTTCTCGGTGATGCTGAAGCGTCTGTCGTCTCCTGCTTTCCGTCTCAGCACGAGGAGAAACTCCACACCGCTTGTGCTCCTCATCTAAGGAGACCCTCAACTTTTAAGCAGTGTCGCCGCGTGACGCCACGTCGTTTGCAGGATGACGTCAGAAGGAAAAGTCACGCAGAAATTTTATGCCTGAAGGTAAAAAGATTTTTGTTGGGAGATCTGCTCAGGTTATGGTCTCAAAAGAGGCATTCTGTTTTTACCTTCAATTAGCTTTTGAACTAAGTGCTCAATTTTTTTTACAGACACACACATGTATATATATATATATATATATATATATATATATATATATATATATATATATATATATATATATATATATATATATATATATATATATATATATATAACATGGTCGTTTTTGAACAAATGTACTTAAAATAATAACACTGACTGTTTTAAACTTACTCCACAGTGAGTTCCAATCTTTGTTCTATATCTAACTGTAAAATCATGTGTAACAAAGACAAATATGATTTTTTTCACCAATCATTTTATATCAGGTTGTGCCTCAAGTCATTTTTTCACCAAAAATGAGTAAACGATCTGAATGTTTCATTTTAACAAATTGATTTAATCCCTTTTTCCATCGGAAAAATCATTGTTACCATTGTGTTTATGCTTTTTTTTTCCTCTGGACTATACATAATAATTCTGTATTTGGTTGCCTCAGTTGCAAATATCTGCCAAAGTTCAATATTTGAACTTCTGCGAATCAGGCTTCAAGAAGGGACACTCAAAAGAGACGGCTCTGTTGTTTGTGACAGAAGTGCTGCGAGATGCCAGGGCTGACTCCAGATCCTCTGTCCTCATCCTCCTAGACCTCTGCTGTGTTTGACAGAGGCAACAACCAGATTCTTCTCTCCACTCTCTGCAATGGGCATCACTGACACTGCACTCGACTGGCTTGAGTCCTATCTCACTCTTCTGTCGGGTGGAGCAGTCTCCAACACTCATCGACTAATCACCGGGGTACCTTAGGGCTCAGTCCTTGGTCCCCTTCTCTTCTCCATCTACACCACCTCCCTGTGCCCTATCATCCACTGACACGGATTCTCATACCACTGCTACACCGATGACACTCAACTCTATCTGTCGTTCCCCCCAGATGACCAATCTGTAGCTACCTTCATAATGGACTGCCTAAACAACATCTCTACTTGGATGAAGAACCATCACCTACAGCTCAACATGGCCAAGAAAGAACTTCAGGTAATCCCGGCAAATCCTGGCATCACAATAACACCATTCAGCTAGAATCCTCAACTATCACCCCTTTTCCTTCATTTAGGAGTCTCTGAGTGATTTTGGATGAACAGCTGTCCTTCAAATCACCAAGACAACTCAAGTGTGTTGGTTTGCACTGCACAACATTAAAAAGATCTGGCCCTTCTTAACTGAGCAGCAACTCAACTCCTGGTTCAGGCTCTGGTCCTCTCATGTCTGGACTACTGCAACGCTCTCCTAGCATGTCAAACCTCTGCAGATGATCCAGAACTCTGCAGCTTGTCTTCTCTTCAAAGAACCGAAGCGAGCTCATGTTACTCCCCTCTTCATTTCTCTTCACTGACTCCACATCGAAGCTCATGTTAAATTCAAAGGACTGATCAACTCTGTGATAATGGCACATCATGTTTCTATTCCCAATGGAATGATGGGATATATGCAATTAAAGTTAAGAAGACTCAACTTGACATATGATTCACCTATGAAAGGTGTTCTAAGGTGTCATCCTACTTGTGAATTCATCCTACTTTTACTCAACATGTTTCTCGTGTGAGTGATTGTGTTTAGTGCAACTTGCATGATCAACTTAAAACCATAAAGCTGTGCTACCTCTTTTCATGCCATGTGTTCCTGAGATTGTGAGGTAAAATTTATTTTGAGTCAGCCTCAAGTGGTGAAATGATAAACTGCATTATCATTCACTTTCGATTATGTGTCACGAGAGAAAGCAAGAGGTTACCCCTCCATTTGTTCAGTTTGTCCAGTTCGGGCCTGGTGTCACGCATGTTATTATTAGCCCAGGTTTGGATATGGGCCCAAGGTTTGAAGGCACCCCTTCAAAATCTCAGGTAGTGAACCTCCAAGCTCTGCCAAGAGAGGAGGCAGCGCCAACCCTGGTCCCAATTTCCCGTCCAAGCACTGAGAATCTATTTAGAATGACCCGGACCTTAGAACTTCTTGTCAGCTCTTTGTATGCTTTGGAGGACAGCAGATGATAGGGAAGGCTGTCTCCAAACAGAGGTTCTCCCACTAGTGGAGACCATCTCTACCGCATACACAGCACCCGACGTCCCTTGCCCCCTGCAGTTGGGACCCCACTCTATCAGGGGTTTCGCAGCCTTCTGGTCGTGGCAAGAGGACTCCACTTCCAGAGATCTGCAAGGCTGTGGTTTGTTTGACACCCAACAGCTTCGCCAGGTACTACAACCTGAGCATTGAATCCATCTCTTCAAGCTTGCTAGGTGATGGCAGCGCTGTTTAAACTGTACGAAGGGGTGTCCAGCTTGGGTTGTGCCAGTCCTTGGTGGCACGTGCGCTACTTTTGCCCTTGTCCATGTGTGTGCCCTCTATGGGGGACTACCGGCTGAATCTTTTATGACCCCGGGCACGGGAGGGCCGAGCAGTTCTCCGAAAGGCTAACTCTCAAAAACGTTTGCTCTAGCTAGTTCCATCTATGCTATCTTCCCTCTAAAAGACCTTTCCCCAATGGCTCAAGGTACATTTTTCCGTAGGTCCCTTATCGAAACCGTACCTGTATTAAACTGCTGGAAGTTTTAAGTCCAGCCTTCGAGGTGGCGAGTGCGGCCTCCGCGCGTCTCCCTTCAGCTCTGAGATTGATGCTTCATCCTTTGGTATGAGAGACTTTATTGCTGCCAATAGTTTTTAGTTTGTTTTTTTAAGTTCCTCTGTTTTGTTTAGCTTTTTAAAGACTACTGATGTGCCCGGCTGGCCTGGCCGTCGGCTGATACAGAAGGACCTAGGTTGTGGTGTTTTGCAGGGTGTTCCCATAGTCATCACCAACATAAGTCGTATTGACCGACTGATGGGAAGGTAATGGTTACTTTCGTAACCCCCATTCCACAAAAAATGAACGGAGACTTTTGACAATCGTAAGACTCAGACTAAGTCTGGTTGCCTTGTCTGAGTATGACTCCAGCTTCACAAATAGAAAGAGTGTCACGCTTGCACCCACAATGTGTGTGGGGTGTGGCCACGTGACCATCAGCACGGCTGCTGATTGGCGTTTTAAAAAGAGTGTGGAGAGAGTAGAGCGCTCCTAGCGAAGTTCACATAGTTGGCACCGCCAGTCTCCTATTCGGGTAACGGGGGTAACGAAAGAAACCATTACGTTTTTGCTACTAGGTATACTCTATACTTTTTGCATTTTATTGCTTTAGTTT
Source organism: Danionella dracula (assembly GCA_900490495.1). Taxonomy (NCBI): domain Eukaryota; kingdom Metazoa; phylum Chordata; class Actinopteri; order Cypriniformes; family Danionidae; genus Danionella; species Danionella dracula. The sequence goes on from UELW01000100.1 coordinate 6,142,082, forward strand.
TGCTAACAAGCATGATGAACCTGTTCCTTTTCTTGCCCTAAATTTACTTTAAGACAATCAAAATAGTATACACCTTTCACAAAATTTTCGTGAAAAAGTTACACATTTTATTGTATAGCCCATAAAAAATAATTTACAGGTGAGTTTTAAATTAATAAATGATCAATAATTACATTTAAGGATACAGTCAGTATCATTAGGCATATTTCAGAACACACCTTTTTCCAAAAGTGACATTTGTTATTTGCAGTTTAACAAAAGTTGGGTTGTAAACCATTTCCTACAAAAACATTTTATTCAAGAACCCAATATATAATTGAACATATAAGATATTGTACAGTAAACAGATTTCTCTGAAGCAGTAAATGTAGCTCTGTAGTTGAACCACACTGTTCTACTGGCCCAAATTTACCATCTGTTTATAAGGTTCATCTTTCTCAGAAAGTGACAAGTTTTTACAGAGAGCCTAGTTTTTTGAAAGAAGCCTGCTGTTCAACAGCTTATATGACCCATTGATGTGAACTTAATAAACTCCGACCTCAAAGTCAACCGTTTTTAAACAGGAAAGAGTTCCCAGGAAAGAATGGACTGCGGTGATTTTCTAGAATTGGGACTATAAATGGTTTCCAATGAGTTCAACTAAGATAAATAATCTTTCATTCAATTCCTTTCATCCTAAAGCAAAGCTAACATATATGTTTGTTTTCTGATTGTCAACTTTTAAGGGCTACAAACTGTGCTCATTTGATTGCTGATTAGATAAGAAAGGAACTTTTTTTTTCAACGATATATGTAACAAGGTGACCACCCAGATCTCAAATATTTGAGCAATCTTAAATCAACTTCTCAGCTGAACGTTAAATGTTGATCTGACACCTTTTTGCTTTTTGAAGTAATAATGATTCAATGTAAAGATACTCTAGACATTAAGAACAAAAATGTACATAAAAAAAAATTAAAAAGCAGAAAAAGGAGCCAACAATGGGCCATTTAGCACAACAATGACTTCATGATTATCTTTCACAAGCATCAGAAAGGATCATTGTTGATTCAAACCAATATTCAACACAGAACTATCTTTATGATTTTAAGATCTCCATAGAGAGCCATTTTGCTATGAATATGTTTATGAATGAGCACAAGTAAATGATGAATAAATGTTTACCAACATAATAACAAACTGCTATATACCAAAACCAACCCCCTTTTCAACAATGAAACTTGATTGATGACTGATAATGACGTTTAAAATCACAAAAAGACATAATCAATTCATATCAGTCTACTGTGTCTGGTCAGTGTGAATAACTGAGTTTTAGAATGTCTAGTGTTTGAACATACTTGTTTTAAGTTATGATTATTTTGTTAATGTATTTTGTAGTGGGATTTTGAAAAACAATACTATTTAATGTTTTGGGCCATTGAACAGCATTCTGCTTAGAAATCTGTGAGGGAAAGATCTTGCTGATGCAGTAAAAATACCTGGTGTCTTGTTGCTGTGCTCAATCTTGCCATGACAAGAAACAGTGTTTCTGATTGTTTCTCATTGTTCCCTGCCCTGTTGTAAGGCTTCTAGACACCGGCTTTTTTGTTTCAGTTCATCACTGGGTTTCAACTTGTGTAAGACAAGGATCCTCATTAGCACTTGTTTGATATAATTGATAGAATTTACACCTGACTATAAATCCTACTAAATCCTTGACTGTGTGAAAGTGTACCTATAAGAATTGAATTGAATTGGTGACAAAAAATTAAATTTAGATTTTTAATTTTGTTCCCTCACCATGCATTTTCTAAACTGACAAAAATAAATTATTATTATTTATATTTTTGAAAGTATTATTTGTTTACAAAAAATTTTCATGCTTGCCTAAACTTTTTGCGTAATAATGTATGTTTAGCCCCCTTTAAGGATACTATTATTCAAATATATCCTTTATATATTACTGATATATTTGATCAAACAGCAATTCAAAGAAAACTTGAACTTTGACATATCACTCAGAGCAATAGAGAGTTATCACAGGAAATTAGAGATTGTGGAATTGCGCGTTCATCATCCAACTTAAGTAAAGATGTTGGCTGTTTAAAGGATGATAAAAGATAAAAGGCTTTAGATCCTGGAAATGACTGATAAGTTTATGAACCCAATATTGAAAGACTTGTAATTCTACTTATTTATATTTAAAAATTGTTAAAAAATAAATGTCATATTACGAAAGAATTTGCGAAAGATCCACTAAAATACATATTTTAAAACAATGTTCAGCGTTAATTAGTACAACAAATGTTTACTTGTTAAAAGAATTGTAAACTTTCCAGCCCTTAGCTCACAGCCACCCATGCTGATAAAGACGATAACAACAGTCGCATGAACTGACTTGCAGTTGACTAACAAGTTTTTTTCTTGTTTTGTCTGAACATTTTTAGTTCCGTATCTGTGGAACTTTGTGGCCATGTCTATTATTTGTTGAGCACATTACATTGTTCTGTTTTATTGTGCCATGTTCTCCTTTCTAGCATATTTTTGCTAGATATATATATATATATAAATATATATATATTTGATTTTGGTCCCCTTATCCTCTCCCTGTGTCCTGTGCTGATTTTGTTATAAGAATTCTCATCATGATCTGTAATCACAACCATTTGAGGTAATCCAAAGACATTGTTTATGATAAATACGAGCTTTTGAAGGTTATTATACATTATTACCACTTATAGTCTAGAGGGTAAATACCAAAATCTTGCATTAACACTATATGTTCTCTATTTTTGCTTGTATTCAGATAAATGCTTATCATTATTGTCTGCTCAAAGCTGGAGCACAAATCATAATGTGCAAATGTTCAGGGTATAGATAGCAGGTAGAGGTTGCCCATCCACCACATATCATATAATTATGACTATAATGATGAGTTTTCAAATTTAATATATGTGCTGGTTTATTTTTCTACAGTGGACAGTGCATGGTTATGGAAGCTTAATTCATCCATATTGTGCCATTTATTTCCACAAAAATGGTTTGAATCCTCAACTTAAACACGTAACATTCATTTAAAATCCTTTTAATGATTAAATGTAATGTAGATGCACACTTGAAAACTAACAAATTTTTCATGTATTTGTACAAATAAAACCTGATCTTTAATTTGCTCTTTAATACATTTTACATATCAGTATAATGCATTAAAAATAATGTTTATCTTTTGCATTTTTTTATAGTTAAAACACTAAGAACATTGCAGTTCTGTAATTATAGCAGAATAGCTAAGGTTAGATGTACACCACATTTATAGTCTGGAAACAAATTCTTCTAATTATGCAAGTATAGAGTTATGGTAGCAGTAATATTACAAAGACAACATCAAAACTAAAAATACCTCCAATTAAGAAACCACATTAATGTAAATAGAAACCAATTTTAATCAGTTTTAGAGAAGTAATGCTGTTCTTATTAATTCAGCAGATTCTACGCGGGCCAATTTGCCGCACTTAGTCACTGTCTTCAATTAAACTGGTCTTAATGCACTCATAGTCTAAGTATAGTCTGTGAATAAAACCACCAGAATCAAACACCTTTTGATAACTGATCGGTGCAGAAATCTTTGAGACATACGTTGTGTTGGTTTTCATCTAAAAGGGGAAAACATTCCTCTAGGCTGATTCTAAATCTAGTTGGTGCGTTAGGGAAATAAAAAATAAAATGAAAATGCATGAAGATTAAAAGTAAGACTTCATTCAGCTCCTGCTTTAAGTGGCTTTTTGCATTGATGCCACTATACTTTAATGTGCTGCCGAGATTTTGAAAGCATCATATTGATCCATTAAACTCCGGGGAATTAAGGTGTTGATGGCTTTGCCTGCTGGGGGTCATCGAATGTGATTCCCATCCCACTGGCATCCTGTGGCCATAAAATCTACAATAAAGAGGTTGTTTCATATTGATGAGTTATGAAAATGTCTGCAATAGTTGTTTTATGCTGACAGGTTTTTGCAAATTTAATCAAGGAATTTATCTGACCAAGTTGGTGCAGTCTTCATTTTTACCAGTTTGTTCAATCAAACTGTCGTTATGTTGTCCTGCGCTTTTGTGGCTGTTTTCTTCTCTTTGAAAACATTATATGTCTGATTCGGTGAAACATGACGCATGAATAAATAGCCACCAAAAATATAAACCCTCCCAAAAATCTGTTTTCATCCCATCTAAACATTTTATTTTGTCGATTGAATAATTGCAGGTTTAGACTGTCTAATACAAATTTCATTCTGCTTGAGCGCAGTAAGAAATGAAGTATTTTCTGGATTCTGCCGTTTGTTCAATAATAAACTGATTATTTAGGCACATGGACATACAAAAGTCATTGTATTGATTCATTGACTTTCATTGAATAGGTGTCTTTTAACATTGAAAACCACTGAGTGATCTTTTAAAGAAAAATTGACAAAATGACAAGTGCACTTGATGGGATTGCAATGTAATCCCAAGACAGCAACAAAGCAGGGGTGTGCTTGAGTATTTTAAAAGCACAAGTCTTTCTATCCTTTAAGAGAATCATTATTCTTTGTAGTGTGTTCTGGTAGTTAAAGTGTTATTTGGTATACAGCTGTGGTGCTCAGATCACTTCCATGGCATTGTGAAGAAAATTGAGCTCTTGTTCTTAAAATATGAATATTTTTTACTGTGAAGCAAATTACTGATTGGTTTCTCAGTAAGATTAGCATTGTTTTAGTTTACTAACAAGCACAATCCTATGGAGCTCAAACTGCTCTGAATGAAATCACAATGAATCTTCGCTCATCTGCAGGTATACACAAAGACTGCAGATTTATCACATGGGAAAAAAACGAATTCACCTCTTAATTAAACAATGCTGTTTTTGATCAAGTCAGCACCGAACCCGGTTTAACAAACTTAAGAATCATTTTGCTTCCCTTTGTTTATGAAAGCAGGACAACAAATTGGTATTGTTGAGATGAAGGGTGCAGTCTTATCTCATCCAATTTCAGTCCTTGCTCAAAGGAATTGTTGCTGCGAAGTTTGAAACAACTTAATTTAATCCTTACCATACACAACACTGAATTGACATCATTGGCAATTTTGTGCACACTCTGAGCCCCCAGCACACTTCCTCTGTGTGTCTGCTCCCCAGTGATTGTGGCCATCCTTAAACACTATAATTTCCTCGCATCCAGAAGACCTGCACAGTTGATTCTCACTCAAAAGAATCTCACCAGCCCAAAAAATTCCAGCTTTTAAAAAGGAATTTTCTTAATCTCAAGGTAAGGCCACATTTGGGCAAACTTCGACGTAAATCTTCACCAAGCGTGACCAACGATTCACTTTTAATTTTTAAATAATGGCCATGTACTAGACCACACTGATCCAAGGGCAAAAAGTGGAAAAAGTTTGCCTCTGCCATATCGCGTTGGTCTGATATCAGGCGAAGCTCTATGCTCTGGGAATGAATGATAGCAATGACCAAAGGGTGGATCTTGCTGGCAACTTCAGATCTTCCAAGTGTTCGTACAGCTGCTTGCATAACCCATCGATTTACAAATAGGGAACTGAGACCTATGAACCCTAGCCACAACTGTGAGATCGTGTGTAAGTCTTTGGATTGCAGTAGAGAGGTTCTGTCTCCAAAGCAAAACAACAAGTCTGAGCTGCTTCTACGTCCCCTTTTAAATCAGTGGTAAAAAAATTCTCGCCACCATGCAGAAGGACATTCATAAAGTTTGATTGGTCTGAATCATCACATTCCCATATTCATTACTTAACATTTGTAGAGGTGACCAGCTGAAGTGTAAAAATTGTTATGAGTTCTAATTGTGTAGCATCCCAAGTGTGAGTGGTGAGCATAGAGAAGCACACTATAGGTGCGCTGTCCGATAGAGGAGTCTTGGACCAGGAGAGAAACTGGACCTGGAGAATGTCCCTCGAAGTGGCAAATGGGTGGAAGGAGGGATAACTAGCACAACGTCAATGTTGTCCCTCAGGTCATGTTTTAAACAGTATATTGGAAATATTATAGGTAGGCGGGACCACATGATAAGAGGGTCAATTAGTCAATCAGTAGAATGTAGTCATGTTAAAAAAATCTTTCTCCAATTAAATTTATTTATTGACCATTTGTCCCATCAAAATTTCCTGTTTACAATTGAAACCTTTAAGTACAGTCTTTAGGAATGATCTTGAAAAACTGCTGAACAATTAATTGTGAACCTTGCTTGGCTATAGTTTAGCTAAAAGCAGACTTTTTATCAACTCTTATATTCAATTTCCTCCGGGGTGATGAGAGAACATCAGCAGCATAATTAATGTGTCACTCAGGCCATGGCCGAACAGCACCAGTGACAGCGCTAGTTTTAATTAAATTCTGTGACACACAAGAAAGCACTAGACTCTTTTATTGAATATAGCAGATATGCCATCAGCAATAACTTTTATATTTACACTTTCTTGAGTACTTAGGATACTGAAGCCAACTTGTGCAAACAGAAAGACTGCTCGGCATTTTGTGATAAAACAAGCTTACCGGAGGAGATAATAAATGGTGTTTTCCTGCAATTATTACATTATTGACCTCAGTAGTCATTCATTTAGCTTAGGTGTGACATTGAAAAACAAACATTTATCTTTTTTTACTTTTAATTATTGGTGAAAGCATCATTTTGTGTATGAATACCTGCATAGACTTGTTTTTAAGATGCACATTTCACACATATTTAAGAGATTAACCCATAATGTATAAAACATAAGTGTTAACTGAAACATGCTGTTTTTAATAATTTACAAAATAATTAGATTTTTTTTTGTTTTATACCCACTGCACACAGTAATAATCTTTTAATGTTTTTATTAAAGCTTGCACTCAAAGTTACAACATAAACCATAACGTAAATACATTTCTCAGCAGTATACTCCTTTTGTTTTAATTGGCATACAACACCTTTTCAAAACAATATTAGATATAGTGTTCCCTAGTCAAAAACAATTATTTTGGGCAAAGCTGGCATTGTTCTGGTATTTTTGGCATTGGCAAGCAGTGTGTGGGCCAACCATACTCTAGTATTTAATATGGCCAAAAGAAATGGGTCAAGTAATCTTGTTGAAGCATGGGCCAAGTGTGGCCCACCTTTGTCTCTTTTTTTGAAATCCAGACTTGGTCCTGTAACATATGTTAACTAATTGTGGTACTTGGGTCAAGCAAAACAGCATAAGTAATCCAGATCTGGGCCAAACAAAACATTTCTCTGACTCTGCCTAAAGCAAACATCTAACAGGAAGTCTGTCTTCCCAGCCATGTCTAACCCAGCCAATCAGAATGCTAATGAAACAATTCACCAGGTAGCTCAGGTCATCAGCAGATGAAAAAATTTTCCTGCACCCTCAAACAGAACTCTTTTCCTATACATGTTTTCCTATATATAGTAAAGAATAACCTCTGGTTAAACAAAACAATAATGTTCGGTCAACATAAAACAGTGTATTAAAATGTACAGTAGACATACAACTATAAAAAAAAGGGTAGTATTAGAACTGTGATTGCTTATATACAAACACTTAATTTACAAGTTTCCTCTTTCTTATAATTGCCTAGTATTGCAGGCATGGGTAACGGACAACTGGAGAAGCATACTAGGTAAGCTGTCCGAGTTAGGAGACCGGAACCAGGGAGCAACCCGAACTGGAGAAGGGGTGGAAGGAGAGATAGCTTGCACAGTGTTGATACTGTCACACCTTATATACTGAGTATCAGGTCAATTATCAGCCAAGCTCCTCCAGAACCTATGTTAATTGGATAATTATCCTCATATTAAAGACATATTTATCATTTGATTCAAAAGCTGCATTCCGATATGTGTTTATGGCATTTTGAATACAGTTGTTAGACAGAGGACCACAGCCCTACAGTTTATCTCCAACATTTACTGAACATACTTAATTGTGCTATTAAAGCTTGTTTTAAGCTACTGATTATTGTGTGGCTAGAACAAAACATTGCAGGTCTCTAAGCCTCCAGGAACAAAGGGGATTACATTTTGAAGCAGTGTTAAAGCAGTTGGCAAAAACTTTAACTCTTCAAAAAATTGGCGACCTTGTGCTGATATTTCACTTGATCTTCTGGCTAAATTGATGTAATATTTAGAGTAGATTTTATTGTAATTTTGTAATTAATTGATCTTGATTTTTCCTTGTTTATTTCTTCCCTATAAGTGCTCAACTGGGTTTCTGAGCCCCTGAGTGGCCCTCTCTTTCCAAACCGCTCTCTGTATGCGCATGTGCTTGATTTCAACACCTGTGGCCATAGAGGTGATTATGAAATCTGGAAATGAAATTCATTTGGTGAATAAATATTATTAGCACTACATTGATTTGATGTTGATTCTTAGTTAGAAAGGTCAGTATTAATCCTCAATTAAATGTCAATGTTAAAACATTATATTCTGGTTTATGAGTACATCAGTTGGTTATTATGTTGCTCAAATATTGATTCAATATCGAATTGAGGTCAACTCATCAACATATAACTAAAGAAGGGCATTTGGTTGATTTTAGCGAATAACTAACAGCTATGATGTATTGTTTAGCTTGAAGCAGCCCCTAATTCATCTTCCTGTTAGGCTCATTTGTTTCTAGAAATATATAAAGTATATATCACTGAGGGGAAATACTTTGTAAAATGAGATTATATGTATTCTCTGTTGTGAATGTTTTGATGGGTTTTGTGTTGTCATTAGAAATCTGATTTCAATATGTTATTCGGGTGAATTGTTTAGTCATTTTGTCAATTTTACTGTAGTTCCTGTCACTTAAATGAGGGATTATATATTGTTTTTTGTAACAGTATGTTATTGTTTTTCAGAGCTGGTTTTCAATGATCTGCAAAAGTAGTGAAAGTTCATTAGACGAACCATGTGTTGGGAATATTCCATATGTCTGTGTGTGTCTCTATGTCTCAGAAGAGTCTCTTTAATTCAGTCTCTCAGTATCTTCTCACTTTTGACAAAGCTTCCTAGCATTGATTTAACATTATTCCATTGCGCACAAAGGTAAAAGTAGAGTCAATATTGATACATGGTTATTTGCTATCTGGATTGTGTAATTAATGACATATTTTCTGATAAACATGGATTTATGTAAAGTAGCATTTTTAAAAGCAACCCCAGGAATGGAGATGTTTTGGAAGGCTTCATTGTGATGTTCAAGTGTATGAGAGAAAGATACTTAGTGATGACTATCAAACAGATCAATGCTGAAACACAACTGTCAGCAGGTGACTTTTAATTTTTACTGTTGCTCTGTAATATTTGAGCCCAACATGAAACTTTTTTATTTGTGTTATTCTAAATGATTCCTTTATTCTCTTCTATTAAATATTGTGTGTTCTTCATCCTAATGCAACACTGATTAGAATGCTTAATTGAAATTAGCATTAAACATTTCCACGTTCTCCTATAATTTACACAAAGATCAGTATTAACATAAAACACTGTTTGATTGTTTCTAGGTCAATTATAAACAGTATGACAGCATGAGAGTTCTCAGTTAACAAATGAACGGAAACAGCTTTCTGAAATTACTCAAATAAATAAAAGAGAAAAAAATTGCACTTTTGACTGGGTGTATATGTTTTTCATAACTGAGAAATAAACATTGGTTAAAGGTGGAACTCTATGCTCTCTACTACATTCTTTGTTACAGCATTGCATAAGTTTCCATTAAAGCTTTCTGAGAACACTGAGTGCCAAAGAAGTATAATGGTTCTGCCTCAAATGCAATCTTAAAAACTCAGAATCACAAATTATTCTCTCATTTTACAAACCTAGGACCAAGGATTGCAAACTTCAAAGCTCTAAAGCCTCGCGGCACCCACTCTGACTGCTTTTGTAAAGCAAACTACTCCCCCTGATTTCAACACCTACCTTGACCCCAGTGCATTTAGGTCTCATGTCTTGAAATTCCCGGAGTAAAGGGGCGTGATCGGTCGTGAGTAATTGAGTTGCCAGGAAGAGGGACTTGCATAAAAAGAGAAGTTACATTGCACAAACACAGCTCACTTGCTTACACATTTCATTCGTTGCTGCAGAGAGGGAGTCTGTCCCAGGTGAAAAATGAATGTATTTAGTGGACTTAAATTTGACATACTATTGTGTGCTGTCATAAATAGTGTATTCATGAGTAATTAACTTGAAGTATGCAACTCATTTTATGCTAAGTTAATTTTAACTTTAAATAAATTGAAGAAAGGCTCAATTTTACATGTATTTAGGATAACTGTATATGCTAAAGTGGAACAACTCAAAGTATATTTAAATTGTATATATGTACTTTTAAGTTATATATGCAAAGCACGGTTCATGGCTTTTAATGAGCATACACAACTTTACTTCATAATCAGACTCATGTAACTTGAAACTCAAAACTCAAAGTTTCTATTACAGTGTTGATTCTAAAATATGTCTTTTTAAAATATACTTTCAGTGTGTTACAGTGACAATTTAGAGCATACAATTTAAAATATAATACAAAAGTGTAAAAACTGAGAGGAAAATGAAATAAATATACTTTAGAAGGTCCACATATCTTTCACTTAAAGTATACTTTAGTCTAATTACATTTTAAACTTGCTATCTGAAACATAACTATACTTGATGTACAATAAAGTACTCTTTTGGGGTGCTCACAGCCGCCATGAGACTCACATTGAGGGGAAAGGAATGCAAGACTTTTAGGCGATGTACGTTTGCGAGCCATACCTTGTAGCTTCACACCAAAGTCGAGCAATCGTCATCTGACTGAAATATAGCTCGGTTCAAAACCTATGCGTATTTATGTCGTTTTATTGCTGCAACATAGGTTTGGACTTTTCCTTTCAAACCAGGAAGTTCAAAAATAAGCACCAAACATTTTCTTGTTGAAAATAAATGAAATACTTTATGTTACAATCTTCAGCAGAAACCATTGTTGACATACTAATATAAAAAGTGTTGGTTTTGGGATGCTTTAAAGTATGTCTGTATTTCTTTTGCTTTTTTAGATAAGATGTGAATGTCTTTCTAATGGTAATGTTTTCTGGGTAGCTTATGTCTCCATTTCACCATTTTAATATTCATAATACATTGAACCACTTGTTTTTTCTGCACAGTCGCTACCGATTTCCACTACTCTAGGCGCCGCTGAAACGCGCTTAGCCCGCGGGGCTAAAGCTAACTTCCGCGGTAGCAGCACCCGCTCGCGGCCAACTTTAAACCCCGAAAACGAAAGTCAGTCGACGTCTTTGCTCCGCTAAACGTACCGTAAACCATTATATGACAATAGAAAGTTAACGTAAACTTATATAAACAACTGAAAGAACATCTCAACCCAAACGGTTCTTTCCTTGACAGGCTAAAAGCTAAAACACACGCAGCTCTTGAGCTTTTTTGCGCACTCTATTCTTTATACAGGTTTTTAAACAAATCGACTACGTTACAAACTAACACACTAGCCGTTGGATAATTCAGTTGGATCTCTGTTGCTCCTAGCTTTTTTTTTGGCACTTTAACTTTTGCTAAACCTACTTTAAATCACATAACACTAATTCCTCGGACTTAGCTCTTTTAAGATTGCAATCGCACAACTAGTCTAACCAAAACAACTCATTGATTAGTCTTGTCTAACAGTTAGACATAAAATTAAATAAAAAATAATACAAAAATATTCAATTCATAAAATAAAAAAATTCAATTAGTAATACAATTAATAACAACCTAGTTCTGCTTGGAGGAGGGCAATCCATCGTTCTCAAACAATTAATTAGACGAAATACTCATTAATACAACTAGTACACAAATTTGGCTCTTTCGGTTCAGCTTCCCATGTGACTGACGGTTCTGTTAAAGGCCGATCTATCCATAGAAGGCTAAACTGAAAAAATAGTTTTAGCTACGGTTTCAGCTGTCTTTGTGAATGACTGACCTGCACAAGGCTGTTCAATCCATAGTAGGCTAAACTGAAAAATAAGCTCAACAATAAGTTATAACAAACTCTAGAGGGAAAAAAAATATATATATATATATATTAATTTTTTGTTAGTTATCTTGAAACTCTATAAATAAAATAATCAATATTAAGATTTATATAAAGAAATAAACAAATAAATTGATTCCTTAAACCTATAACCTAGTTAAACACCAAGCAAATTTGGTTGCGAAGCTCGCTTTTATTTATTTTTACCGTGCCCCATTAAACAACAGTGTTAGTGTAGTTTATAGTTTAGTGCAGCTAAAAACTTTTTAACTACAGTCTAATTAAATAAATAATAACCTAAACAATATTGATAAAGCAGATAGATATTACTCTACATAATATGGCCTCACCACACTGTTCCTCACCAAATTGCGAAGATCAGGAGTCATTCGATCTCAGCGTCATCAAATCCGAATTAGCAGATATTGAGCTTCAGATCAGCCTCTTACAGGCCAAAAGATCCAAGCTCAAGGAACAATGTGTGGCATTCTCCGCTCATAAAAATTCTAATATTAATTCAGCGTCTGTGCACAGAAGGACAGATGCTGCTGCAGTAAACTGCACGCCAGCACTGGACCATCACAGTCCCACTTTCTTGTTTTGTGATCAGAAGAGGAGAAGGCGAACCCGTCCCCGGGGGGCCTTCACTCCTCCCGCGCAACCAAGTTTTCAGATCCGCACCCAGAACCGGTTCACAGTTCTCAGCGAACCTGAGATGAACACTCTGGTGATTGGCAGTTCCATCGTCCGACACGTCCAAGTGACTGTCGGTACGAACAAAGCACGTACGCACTGCTTCCCCGGTGCTAGGGTTCTTGATTTAGCCGCACGTTTACCTGCAATCCTGAAGCCTGATGGCAACATCAAGGCTGTGGTCCTGCACGTCGGCTCTAATGATACGTCTCGTCGTCAGTCAGAGGTGCTAAAAGCGGATTACAGTAAACTGATCCGCACTGCTCGCCGCCTGTCACCCGCGACCCAAATTATCGTCTCCGGCCCTCTGCCAACGTATCGAAGGGGAACCGATAAATTCAGCAGACTTTTTGCGCTCAGAGAGTGGCTCACCACCTTCTGTCGAGAAGAGCAGTTATTGTTTGTTGACAACTGGAATCTCTTCTGGGAGCGCCCTAATCTCTTCCGTCCTGACGGCCTCCATCCAAGCAAGCTAGGCTCTAAACTTCTGTCAGATAACATCACTAGGGCCCTTATTAGCATCTGACTAAATAATGCCAAATATAACACCTTTGAACACTGCCCCAGAAACCGACCTAAAACCTGTCAAAACCTAACATTTGCTATCGAAACAGTGTCCATACCACGAAAACAGAAAATAACTATAAACAACAAATTACTTAACACCAATAATCTGATCAATATAAAATTAGACTACAAATTATACAACTCGCAAACGTACTCTCTAAAATTTGGTCTCCTAAACATTAGATCTCTTACACCAAAAGCTGTAATCATAAATGAATTAATCTCAGAACTGAACCTTGACATACTGTGCCTAACTGAAACATGGCTCACTCCAAACGATTATTTTGGATTGAATGAAGCGACACCCAAAAATTACCGTTACAATCATGAACCGCGCTCAACTGGTCGTGGTGGAGGTGTTGCCACAATATATAGAAATACCCTAAACACAACCAAAAAGACAGAACATAAATTTAAATCCTTCGAAGTACTTGTGCTCCATGTTACACCGGCAAAATCAAAACAAAGATGTGCATTCTCTGTAACATTAGCTGTTGTCTACAGGCCACCAAAACACAATTCTAGCTTTCTTCAAGAATTTGCTGATTTTGTCGCACATCTTTTGGTCGAAGCAGATAAAATACTTATTTTTGGAGACTTTAACATCCATATTGATGACAAAAAAGACTCGTTGGGTATTGCCTTTACAGACCTCCTAAATTCATGTGGGTTTAAGCAAAATGTGGTCGGCGCAACTCACCGTCTAAACCACACTCTAGATTTGGTTCTATCTCATGGCATTGACCTAAGTGACATTGTTATATCGCCTCAAAGTGAGGACATCTCAGACCACTATCTTGTATCTTGCGCTATGCAGACTATAAACATTAGCAGTAGCATTCAACGCTACCAACTAGGGAGAAATATAAACCAAAATACTAAAGAAGCATTTATAAGAAACCTACCAGATATTACTCAACTTTCTAGTGTACCTGCAGATGAAAATGAACTTGAAACGATCACCTACAGTTTGAATAATATTCTCGCTAACACCCTAGACACTGTAGCCCCGCTTAAATTGAAACAAGTCAGAGATAGACAGGCCACTCTGTGGTCTGATGATAATACAAAGGTGCTAAAAAGACAAACCAGAAACTATGAGCGTAAATGGAAAAAAACTAGATTGGAAGTATTCAAAATTGCCTGGAAAGAGAGCATGTCTAAATATAGACTAGCACTAAAAACTGCAAGAACTAACTACTATCACAAGTTAATAGAAACAAATCAAAATAACCCACGCCTCTTATTTGAAACAATGGCTAATTTACTAAACAGTCAAACATCGACAGATTCAAATGCAGCTATAAAATTTAGCAGCAATGATTTTATGAATTATTTCTCAAATAAAATTACCTCTATCAGATGCAAAATTACTAAAACTCATATTCAATCAAAGCAGTTTAACTCAAACCCTATACCTTTGACTCACTCACTGCAGAATTTTTCAAATATTGACCTGAAAGAACTGCTAAAAATAATCACAGCATCTAAATCATCAACATGCTCTCTAGATCCTGTACCAACAAAATTACTGAAAGAATTGCTACAAATAGCTCAAGAACCATTTCTAAATATTATAAACTCATCTCTAACGCTAGGTTACGTTCCCAAACAGCTAAAACATGCAGTAATTAAACCACTAATCAAGAAAACGCACCTGGATCCTACTGAGTTATCCAACTATAGGCCAATCTCTAACCTTCCGTTCTTGTCAAAAATATTAGAGAAAGTTGTTATAGCACAGCTCAGCTCCTTCTTACAAAAGAGCAACTGTTATGAAGAACTTCAATCTGGATTCAGAGCGCATCACAGCACAGAGACTGCGCTGGTTAAAATTTCAAATGATCTATTACTTGATTGGGATCAAGGGAATATCTCTCTTCTAGTTCTGCTAGATCTCAGTGCAGCCTTCGATACGATAGATCACAGGATTCTCCTCGAGAGACTAGAGAACGATGCAGGCATCCAGGGCCAGGCTCTAAGATGGTTTAACTCTTACCTCTCTGACCGGAGTCAGTTTGTTCATGTAAATGGAGACTCATCGGACACAATAGCAGTAGAGTATGGAGTTCCTCAAGGATCCGTTTTGGGACCCATCCTATTCTCAATATACATGCTGCCCCTTGGCAAAATTATTAGAAGACATGGTGTTAGTTTCCATTGCTATGCAGACGACACCCAGCTCTATATATCAGCAAAACCTAACGACCCTTTAAAGCTAAATAAGATCTCAGAATGTGTCGCTGATATCAATGATTGGATGAATGAAAATTTTCTTATGCTAAATCCAGATAAAACAGAAATATTACTTATTGGCTCTAAAAAGCAATTACAGAATCTCTCTGCTTTACATATGGAACTGGGGGGACACACTGTTAATTTTTCCACTACAGTTAAAAATCTTGGCGTTATTATAGATAGTGAACTGACGTTTAAGAATCATATCTCTTATGTTACTAAGACTGCTTTCTTTCACCTCAGGAATATTGCTAAAGTGCGGAACATGCTGTCTATCGTAGATGCAGAAAAATTAGTGCATGCTTTCATGACCTCCAGAATAGATTATTGTAACGCTCTGTTAGCCGGCTGTCCAGCCACCACGCTACAAAAATTACAGTTAGTCCAGAACGCAGCAGCTAGAGTTCTCACAAGAACAAAGAAATATGATCACATTACACCGGTTTTGTGCTCTCTTCATTGGCTTCCTGTACAATATCGCATTGACTACAAGATTCTGCTCCTTGCCTTTAAGGCGCTGAATGGCTTGGCTCCGGCCTACCTGAGCAGTCTCCTCTCACGATATATTCCAGCTCGCTCTCTCCGATCAAAAGAAGCAGGACTATTGATTGTACCAAAGGTTAGTAAATCCTCAAGAGGTGGAAGAGCGTTCTCATATAGAGCCCCGAAGCTCTGGAATAAACTACCGGATGTTGTCCGCAGCTCAACTACGCTCACAGATTTCAAAACTAAATTAAAAACATATCTGTTTAAACTGGCATTCCAATAATTATCTCTTGGTATTTGTCTAAACAGATATGGTGCCTGAGCACCATATACATACAAACTGTTTGAAAAAACAATGTGGTTCAATGTTCCTCTCTAACCTATCCTCATTATTTATCTCTCCTCCTGCAGCTTATGCTGATCACTTGTTGGTTGTCTATGTTACAGTTTACTAACCGTTTTCTCCATTTCTTAGTTCCTGTTTTGTCTTTGTTTGTTTTGTTTGTTTTTTCAGGTCCTGTCCGGCAAACCGTTCATCGATGGATTTTTAGTTTGTATGTTCTTTATGCTGGGGAGGTGATTAGCGCCTGCCTCAGTCAGCGGGAGTCTCCTCTCAGAGGGAACTCCTGTCTGCTCTGCCTGATCCTCACGGGGACTTTGTGAAGCTGCTTTGAAAGCAATTGCTAAAGAAGCGCTATATAAAAACTGATTGATTGATTGATTGATTCTTATATGGTAACTGTTTCTTCACCTCCGTCTTAAGTAAACCTCTCTGACCTTTTTCTTTCTGTGAAGACAGTTTCTGGCAGCATGGCTTTGATGAAATGTGGGAGGATAATTTGAAAGTGTTCAAGTGGTCTTCTGAGCATTCGTGGTGTGGTCCATGATGTGCTTCAATTCTGTGGATATAACAGCAGGGGCCCTAGGTGTCATAAAATACATCACCAGCCTTGTTTACCCTGGAGAAAACTCAATTGCTGTAATTATTATCATTTTCATCAAAGCCAGTGAAAGCCGATGCGGTGTTAGTGTAATGCTGTAAATTACAGGGGGCACACTGCGAAAGGTCTATTAAAATGGGAAGTGGTGATGGCTGCCCTACTTTACACTCTATCCTTTCTTTCGCTTTATGTGTTTCTGCTTATATCATGCAGAGCTGGAAAATAAAAGGGCTACTTAGCCCATCAAATTGAGTACATGATGAAAGATGTATATTCACTAATACACAGTTAGATACGTTCTTTACATGTCAGTGGGAATCATTCTTCTTTCATTATTCAGTCAAGACTTTCAATTTGTTTGAAATCAACGTGTTGTATATTTGTTCAAACAAAACAGACAGTTTTTTACTCTGTACTTTTCCTCTAGTCTAAATGAACATTTCAACGTGGAGCTGTAATGTTGAAAAAAATCCTTTTAAGTTCTTAACCAAAATGTTAGGGTCACAGTGTGTCCTGCATTTAGTATTTTTCCAGCTCACATTAGGAAAAACACCATGAAACCATCTAAAGGTCTTCAGACATTAACATGATGGCTAACCATTGGATAAAAGCAACAGCCTCCTACTGCCCCTTAAGAGACTCAAATGAACTGTATTTCATTGACAGCCAAAGCTGAACCTGCAAAACTTTATAGCATAGTAATGTTTACACCATGTTTGCTCTGCTACCAATTTTTAAAGACATGACAAGTACTTCTTTCCAGGTTCTCGCCAATACCAATACCAATACTAAGATATTGTAATAATGAGATTGTTACTAGAGTCAATACAAGTTTTTTAATTCACTAAATGCTTTCTTCTTCTTCTTCTTCTTTCGGCTGTTCCCGGTTTAGGGGTCGCCACAGCAAATCATCTGTTTCCACCTAACTCTGGCCTCAGTATCCTCTACTCTTGCACCAATTACCTTCATGTCCTCCTTCAGCACACCCATATAACTTGTTTTTGGCCTTCCTCTTGCCCTCTTGCCTGGCAGCTCCATCTCCAACATCCTTCTACCAATATAACTACTATCCCTTCTCTGCACATGTCCAAGCCATCTCAATCTGGCTTCTCTGACTTTGTCTCCAAAACAACCAACCTGAGCTGTTCCTCTGATGTGCTCGTTCCTAATCTTGTCCATCCTTGTCACTCCTAAACTGAACCTCAACATCCTCATCTCTGCTACTTCCATCTCTGCCTCGTGTCTCTTCCTCACTGCTACAGTCTCTAACCCATACATCATAGCTGGTCTCACTACTGTTCTGTACACCTTTCCTTTGATTCTTGCTGACACTCTTCTGTCACACAACACCCCTGACACTTTTCTCCACCCACTCCAACCTGCCTGCACTCGCCTCTTCACCTCTTTTCCACACTCCCTGTCGCACTGGACTGTTGACCCCAAATACCTAAACTCCTCCACCTTCTTGACCTCAGCCCCCTGTAACCTCACTGTTCTACTTCCCTCCCTCTCGTTCAAACACATGTATTCTGTCTTACTACGACTGACTTTCATTCCTCTTCTTTCTAGAGCAGACCTCCAACTTTCCAGGTGTCCCTCCAACTGCTCTCTACTCTCACTACAGATTACAATGTCATCTGCAACTTCTAATTCACTAAATTAAAATTTAATTCTGAGTTCTAGTCCTAAAAGCAATGCTTACTGCTGTGATTATTATATGTCACCTGTTTGTAAAAATGTAATGGTATGTTAGTGATAGCTTTGATGGACCTTGCCATTGATGTGGAAACTGGACCATTATTTCATGCTAAGACATTATATAAAGCTACAGTGTTAGCCTTCCATTTGCCATTTGGCTTTGAGCAATGGTCAGCAAACTGGTTGAACCTCTCCTGGAATCTGGCTTCCAACCAATAGCTGTATATTTACTCATCAAAATTAAGAAATGGAGAAATGTAGTACAACATGGAGATAAAAAAAATCAAAAGCAGAGAAGATTAATATCAGAACAATGAAAGCATGTTTGCTATCTCTTCCAGAAAATATTGTCATATCACATCAGTCTTTTATTCTTCCTATTGCAGGGGTCAGGCCCTGGAGGGCTACCGCCCTGCACATTTGAGTTGCAACCCTGTTTTAGTATGCATACTCCTCTAGCACAAAGGACCTTAATTAGTACAACAACTGGGTTTAATTTTGGTTAAATAAAAAGGTGCAGAGCTCTGGACCTCCAGGACTCAAGTTAGAGACCTCTACTCGATTTGCTCACAGTTAAGTGCAGAAATAAATACAAATGCCTAATGTTGCTTAAAAATCACCATGTGGCCAAAATATGTACCAACTTTACTTAAAAAGCTCTTATAGTGCAGTTACAGATCGAAGTGTTTCACATGTAGTTACAAACACTACACTAACACATTGATAAAAACAGTCAAATTTTGTCACCGCAACAGTTAGTTGTCAATTAAGATTAATGATCTACTGTAGGGCCCCCAACAGCATAAGCCCTATCACCTCTGAGCTCGCCGAGTCCTCTGTACATCAATAAGCAGCTTGTGGATCAAACATCAAGAATGTTACTGGAGACTTGTACATTTCTTACTGTGCCAAGCCAAGCACTGAAATAAACAGGCTTTGTGTCTCTCCTTCTAGACATCAGAACCATCAAATAAAACAGCTAGAATTTATTTGTGTTTGTAAACAGGAACTGGTTAGGGGTTGAGCAGATTTATGTTAATTATGTTCCTTTGTTTGATATTAATAGTATAAGTGGTAACAGTTATCTTATTCTTCAGCGTCTTGGTCACCTGTTTTTTATGTTGCGCAATTAAGAAAGATTGATTGATTAATTTATTTGCTGGACCCACAAAGAAGCATGACCAAGTCCAGCTCAAATATTAGTGGAAAACAAAGGCAAGCTCAATCGATTCACTAAAGGCAGAGGAACCAATGGGAGAAGTCTCATATTCATATGTATTGTATATTTTTAAGAAAATCACATTCATTTTCTGACTGCCCATTTAAACTGTTTTAATCCATATCAATGCCAATGTGACATTGCTTCTTGATTTATTTTTTATCATCTAACATAAAAGTCAAGTCTATTGTGTACAACTTTAAAGATAGAAAAAAGAAAACTGTTCCTTGATAAAATGTCACCTGATTGATCTTCAAATATCAATAACAGCAAAACCAAGCATGCATGACATTTCAGATAGAAATCAAATTAAATTATAAAATCTTTACATGCCTGTCAGAGACCTTCATTAACACTGACATTTTGTAAGGCAAATAGATTTTAACTCTTGCATTTTAGCTAACGAATATAATTTCAGCTCTCTTAACATGATAGTTGGCAAATTTTTTATGCTTTTTTACCTTTTTACAAACATAAAAAGTTATTTGTTAAGTGGGCTTTACTGAGAAATGAGTTTGAACATTGTCTTTTGCAAAATGCTTGATAAATGGAAATGTCAGAGAGAATGATTTGCATATTCTCCTATTAGGAATGATTGCTCTGAATATCATCTTTGAGAATGCTTCTATTCATGATAAAAGTGTAATTGCAAGGCTTGCTAGATGACTAAACCCTTTCTCTTCGTTCTCTCTCTTTTACTAAATGAATATGGATGAGGATAGCTTTAAAACTGTTTGTAGCTCTCGATCATGGAGGGTAGACTAATGAGAAGCTTTAAATACTTTCAAAAATCTCTCTAGCAAAATTAATTCTTTCAGTTTCTTAGAAAAGCATATACATTTTCACCCAACATATTGGCTCAGACCCCTCTAATTGGCCAACTTGCAGATTACTATTCTTGAGTTTCACAAAATCTGTGACTTTAACATGTATACATTGGTCTCTTTCTGCTGAAGACTGTAATCAGGTAAATTTAATTTATTTAATGAATCACTAGTTTGAAAGAAAAGTATGCATCTCGTCATTGTTTTGAAACATTCATTCATCTTCATGTCGGCTTTATTCCCTTTCGGGGTCGCCACAGCGGAATGAACCGCCAACTCTCTGGCATATGTTTTACGTAGCGGATGCCCTTCCCTGCCGCAACCCATCGCTGGGAAACATTCACACACACTCATTCACACTTTAACACTATGGACAATCGTTCTTATTCAATTCACTTATTCCGCATGTCTTTGGACTTGTGGGGAAACCGGAGCACCCAGAGAAAACCCACGCGATCACAGGGAGAACATACAAACTCCACACAGAAATGCCACCTGCCCCAGCCGAGCCTAGAACCAGCGACCTTCTTGCTGTGAGACGAGCGTGCTACCCACTGCGCCACCGTGACACCTGTTTTGAAACAGGTTGATGTCATTATGTTTCTCTTAAAATGCAAGACTGTTGTTTATAACTATATAACTGTGAGCTATCCAATCAGAGAGGAATTACATGATTGAGTAAAAACCGCAAAATGATGGGTGTCACTATGAAAATGCAGTCAGGTGATGCAGTGATGCAGTCTGGTGAGGCAGTGATGCAGTCAGGTGAGGCAGTGATGCAGTCAGGTGAGGAAGTGATGCAGTCAGGTGAAACAGTGATGCGTCAGCTGAAGCAGTGATGCAGTCAGGTGAGGCAGTGATGCAGTCAGGTGAGGCAGTGATGCAGTCAGGTGAGGCAGTGATTCAGTCAGGTGAGGCAGTGATTCAGTCAGGTGAAACAGTGATGCAGTCAGGTGAGGCAGTGATGCAGTCTGCTGAGGCAGTGATTCAGTCAGTTGAAGAAGTGATGCAGTCAGGTGAGGCAGGGATGCATTCATGTGAGGCAGTGATGCAGTCAGGTGAGGCAGTGATGCAGTCAGGTGAAACAGTGATGCAGTCAGGTGAGGCAGTGATGCAGTCTGGTGAGGCAGTGATTCAGTCAGGTGAAACAGTGATGCAGTCAGGTGAGGCAGTGATGCAGTCTGGTGAGGCAGTGATTCAGTCAGTTGAAGAAGTGATGCAGTCAGGTGAGGCAGTGATGCATTCATGTGAGGCAGTGCTGCAGTCAGGTGAGGCAGTGATGCAGTCAGGTGAAACAGTGATGCAGTCAGGTGAGGCAGTGATGCAGTCAGGTGAGGAAGTGATGCATTCATGTGAGGCAGTGCTGCAGTCAGGTGAGGCAGTGATGCAGTCAGGTGAAACAGTGATGCAGTCAGGTGAGGCAGTGATGCAGTCAGGTGAAACAGTGATGCAGTCAGGTGAGGCAGTGATGCAGTCAGGTGAGGCAGTGATGCATTCATGTGAGGCAGTGCTGCAGTCAGGTGAGGCAGTGATGCAGTCAGGTGAAACAGTGATGCAGTCTGGTGAGGCAGTGATTCAGTCAGTTGAAGAAGTGATGCAGTCAGGTGAGGCAGTGATGCAGTCAGCTGAGGCAGGGATGCATTCATGTGAGGCAGTGCTGCAGTCAGGTGAGGCAGTGATGCAGTCAGGTGAAACAGTGATGCAGTCAGGTGAGGCAGTGATGCAGTCAGGTGAGGCAGTGATGCAGTCAGGTGAGGCAGGGATGCAGTCAATTGAGGCAGTGATGCAGTCAGGTGAGGCAGTGATACAGTCAGGTGAGGCAGTGATGCAGTCTGGTGAGGCAGTGATGCAGTCAGGTGAGGCAGTGATGCAGTCAGGTGAGGAAGTGATGCAGTCAGGTGAGGCAGGGATGCAGTCAATTGAGGCAGTGATGCAGTCAGGTGAGGCAGTGATACAGACAGGTGATGCAGTGATGCAGTCTGGTGATGCAGTGATGCAGTCAGGTGAGGCAGTGATGCAGTCAGGTGAGGCAGTGATGCAGTCAGGTGAGGCAGGGATGCAGTCAGGTGAGGCAGTGATGCAGTCAGGTGAGGCAGTGATACAGTCAGGTGAAACAGTGATGCAGTCAGGTGAGGCAGTGATGCAGTCAGGTGAGGCAGTGATGCAGTCAGGTGAGGCAGTGACGCAGTCAGGTGAAACAGTGATGAAGTCAGGTGAGGCAGTGATGCAGTCAGGTGAGGCAGTGATGCAGTCAGGTGAGGCAGTGATGCAGTCAGGTGAGGCAGTGATGCAGTCAGGTGAGGCAGGGATGCAGTCAGGTGAGGTAGTAATGCAGTCACCTGAGGTAGTAGTGCAGTCAGGTGTGGCAGGGATGCAGTCAGGTGAGGCAGTGATTCAGTCAGATGAGGCAGTGATGCAGTCCACTGTCACATTAACTGTCATCAAAACACTACCAAAAAAATTATACTTTCTCTGCACATCTTTGCAACAAATGCAATTTCAGTATGATTCAAGTAATTTTAATGACTTTTTATAATTAAAAAAGTTGTGTTTTGCATGTTTCCTGTTTTACTACAGTATAGGAAATGAGGTGAGGCAGTGCCAAGCTGTGCTTCGTCCTCTAGATCCCCAGTTTGCGACCCCCTGCAAACTGGTTAAAGTGCATACCATTTGCTTATTTCACATGTACTCTGTAATTTGGATTTTCACCACTTGACCTGCACAGCCTATGCAATTTGGTCTGCACATGCCAAGAAACTAGACATTAATACTGTAAATATTTGTTCTTTTCTCGCTTTTTCACTTAATGGTTGTGTGTCGCTATTATTACGATCTTTCCTTGATTAATGTCATTTTAAAAGTCTACCCTTATCTCTCATCTCCATTTTTAATAAAGAAATGAATTTATAACTTGTTGTTAAATGGCAAAAGAACAATACACATTAAGTACATTCGGCATTTAACATTAACTTTCAATCAAAAATAAGAAGTAACAAAACAAACCGAAATGCTAAATGGAAGACCAATGCTGGAGCTAAAAGGCTTGCTTTCAAAGCCAAATAACGGGACAGATGACAACCATTTCAAACTGAGTCTTATATGCCAAAGTCACAGATAATTTAATCCAGACAGAGAGACATATTGCATTCATTTACAAAGTTAATTTACAAAGGCCATTGTGTGAATTTGTGTGTGTGTTTGTAAATGTGTGTAAGAAAAAGAGATGGAGAAAGTAAACCAGAGCATGGATTCACCCATGGTGCTATAGGTGCCTGTAGCAACTAACCCAAATTGGACAACAATACATTTTACATTCTTTCTTGGCCAAATATGTGACTGCTATGTGTATGGAACGAATGCTGAATACTATGATATAAATATGATATGAAACACACTTAGTAGTTAGCAAGTACATTGGATGCATATGTAAATTTTACCAACAGTTGCGCATCCCTGGAGTCTACCTGTACCAGTCAGATGGTGACCTCTCTCTAGTTCTGTGTTGTGTTATGTGTGATGTTACCAAACATGACTGAAAAATGTAAAAAGCATAAGTATGGATTTCAGTCCCAAGCACATGCTGTAAGTCTCGCATGACTGTTTGGTTTAATGAGTCTTGCTTCAACAGTGAATGATGCATGTAGGTAATGTGCAATGTTTATGCACTGTAACTTCACGTTTTGTGGAAGTATCACTCACTGGCAAACCATTAACTCATTGATGACCACATTATTTTCCAAACTTGAGGTGTTAAGGCATTCTGCCAAATCAGTAGGGTCTTGTGACACTTTAAGGGCAAGGTTACTAAATTACATGAGCAAAGATTCACAAAATAAGAATCAGAAGTTAGAATTTCTACTATCACGGTTAATTGTATAAAAACTTCTGTTAAATGCAAATGTAATGCATTTTGAATAAAGAAGATATTAGGATAGCTTTCAATAAACATACACAAAACCTTACAGAAATTAAAGAAGCTTTCGGTGAGTCTTTTAGTAAAAAAAAAAGGGTTCTCCTCTAAAGAGAATCAAGAAATCAGAGGTTTCAAGAAAAGCTCAAATTCTTATTACCAGGATTTGGAAAAAACTTTGTACTTGCCTCGGATGAGAAATGTTTAAGATTATTATCGATCTCTAGATCGCACTTGATGAATAATGGCTGGAGATGTGAGCCAGCACTGTGAATGGGATTTGAGCGGATGTTTCAAGGCATTGTCTGCCGTGGCAGCTTTGAAGTTGCATTCTTGAGAATAATGAGACGTGATTCACCTTCTCTGCTCATCCTCACTTCAGCGCATTTATGCAGGAGACTTTTAGGCCCTTACAGCTAGTCACTCTCCATCGTGAAATCAGTCTGCATGGTTTAAATGGATACCTGCACTCAAGCACATACTTTTAAAACTTTGAATGTAAAAGTGAGACAAAGTGCACATGCGATAACTTAGATATCCGCCTGAAATTCATGCCTTCTGTGTTTTTATCTTGAGAGTTATCCTGGCAATGGTTTTCAGCTTTCAGACGGTATAAATTTCACTGATAATCTTGAGCATCACATAAAGTAAAGTTAGAAATTTGAAAGTGTTCTGCTGTATCCAATAAAATACAATACTATATTAATAGTGGAACTGTGATATGAGGAAGTGTAAATGAAGTGCATAGTTTTGTGTTTTGAACAGATGTGCATTGTCTTGAGAGTTAGTAAGTCTGTGTGTGTCACAGTCCGGGCTGTCATTAGTGTTTTTTTTCATCTCTTCACCTGTCCCTCATTTCCTCACTCTTCTCAGGTGCCGCTGCTCGCCTGCGGATGAGGCGCTCTATATTAGCCTCTCGCTCCTCAGGGTCATTACGGATTATTATTTGCAAATGTGTTACGCGGCTCTCGAAGTCATGCTTGTGTTTGTCCTGTTCTGTTGAACAGTGGATTTTGTTACGTCAGTATTAAAGACGTTGAAGGAGCTCCTGTGTCATCTGGGTCATCTTTTCCAATTCATCACAGTGTGTGTCTGGGGGTACTGAATTCCATACTTCATAGAAACCTCTGTCCCCCTTAGTAGACAAACAGACAGGGGGCACTGTGAGTTGAACAGAGGAAGAGGATTCGAGGGAGCAAGATTTTCTGGTGATGTGAAGGGGTCAGTGAGATGTGAAGGAACCCGGTAATAAATTGGACTTGAAAGTGAGCAGGAGGATCTTGAACTGAATGTGATATACAGTGAAGGTGCTGAAGTATAGGGGTGATGTGGTTCATGGAGGGTATTTTTGGTAATGATCCGGGCAGCAGGATTTTGTAGAAGCAGCAATTTGTGCAATGTTTTTGAGGAGACCAAAGAGAAAGTTGTGAGCTGTTAATGTCGATTGCTGTTGTTTGAGGGAGTTAGTGAGAAATGGAGATGCTTGATGCTTCTGATGTGCATATGGTTCATGTGATGCTTCCATTTGATTTGAAATTATAATGTGCTATCTAGTATGACACCTAGACTCTGAGGGGAAGGGAGTCAGGGGCATAAGAGGAGGTGTCAGTGGTGATGCAGAGACTGATTTTTAGATATTTTTCATTTATGTTCATGCATCATTTATGGCAATAAGGAGATCATATCTAGCTTGTTCCTAGTAACTAAAATGTTTAATTAAGCAACCATGCAATCAAGATTATCATGCAAGCTTCAGAAAAGAGTTAATACATTTGTGCCTGGTTCATATTGCTCATGCAGATAAGATGACATGTATAAGATAAACCCCTTGGCAACCAAACTTTTTACCTTAGCAACTATTTAGGGTGACTCATATCTCCACATCAACAAAGAAACTTTGCAAGTTGGTTAGACTCTTTCTACCAAGCAGAATCTGGTGAGCATTTTCATCAGGATATTTTTTACTTTTTTGTTTTAAATTTTAACATGAGTTGTTTTATAGCTGCGTAATTGTAACTATAGTAAATAAAGCTCTATAGTCTATAACCATAGAGTATAGTTTTATTTAATTGAAGAAATGCTCAAAAAAGAAAACTAAAAATACATTTATATTGTTTTTGCCTTGGGAAGAGCATAGATGCAAACAGCCATGCAAAATCAGAACGACTAATATTGACTCTGATATTCAGTAAATATAACTAATTAAGCCAACGTTTACACTTACTTTAATCAACACGCCTCAGTCAGTTCCTTCATTATCTAATCCGACATTTAAGCCTTTGTAAAAAAAAATGCATTTGTTCTCCTCTTCTATCCATCATAAGCACAGTTCCTATTGGTGCTACATTGTTCCAGATTTGGGTAGTTGTTGTTTTTTTATGTTATCGATGTTTCTCGTTAATTTATATTATTTTTACCATTATAAAAATGTATGCCTGCGTCATCCATGTTGCAAAAATATGTTGCATTTAGGAGATACCTTAGTAACCTGTTTGTTTGTTTTTGAAAACCAAATATGAACTGACTATACTTAACATGGTAAATAAAAGATTTTCTCATTGTTATCCTAATCCTGATTTTTAGGGTAATAATGATGATTAATCCCTGGAAGTGATTCAAACATTTAAATATGTTATTTGCCCAATTCAAAAGTGGAAGGAATGGATCTTATTTTCATTAGTTTGAATTTTAAAATTATCACAAAACATCTTGAAGACAGAAATAATTACAAATATATATTTTACTACACTTTTAATGTGTCCTTATGATTATAACCACAAGTATGTAAAAATAACAAACAATTTCTAAATCTATTACTTTATTAATATCCTTTATGTTTTAGATAATATTGCATGTGTCAAGAATGTTACAGGACATGAGACTATGCTTTTAAAGAACTGTATCTGGCTCAGGTTAACTAAAGTTAACTCTCCTGGTCTGTTAGCTCATTAATTTTAACAATTAAAAGCTGTTCAACTATTTTATATTTGAGTAACTAATG
Organism: Danionella dracula; assembly: GCA_900490495.1. Classification (NCBI taxonomy): domain Eukaryota; kingdom Metazoa; phylum Chordata; class Actinopteri; order Cypriniformes; family Danionidae; genus Danionella; species Danionella dracula. Next base: position 6,169,675 of record UELW01000100.1, read on the forward strand.
AGTATGAAATGTGGTTAGTAAACCACATTTGGGAAATGTATGATGAATTGAGAAGTCTAATGAGAGCCCTTTCAGCGAACACAACTTTAATTCTCACTGATTTAGACACGCTTTTAAAGAGACGCTTTGATTAGTCTGGCAGCTTTTTGTTTTGCAGCTGAGAGCAATTTATTTTTTCTTTACTGTACTTGGTTGGAAACTAAAAGGGATATCATAAATACACCTGTTTTTTTGCGTTTAAACTCTGTTTTACTGCACCTTACCTGGTATTCATGTTCATTTTTGGTTCACTTTACTGTTTTGCAAATTACTGTTGTGACATTTTGGGCTTACTTTTCTGTTGTCTGCGCTTTGTTTTCGCTTTTGGTTTTTGATGACCTGAATGCCATTAAAGTACATGAAAGAAGTCTCATGACAATTTAGTCAAGCTTTAATTTCTTGATTTATTTATTGATACTTGCGAACGATAAAACACAACATATATCATCATTCCAAATAGTGTATAGGGTGTATTTACAAGATAACAGTAAAAGTTGTAACAAATCTTTAAGACTATTTCTTTGATGTAAGATAAATGCTACCTTACATACGTAACAATACTGATACTGACAAGAAATAAATCTTTCTATATCAAAGCACAGAAATGTCGTTAAGTCACTTATTAACCCATTCATATATAGTCTTTACTAGACATGTGTTTTTAGTATGTGTTTCACATTTGATATTATGTGACACAGTAACTCATTTTTAATCTCATCCCATATGTAGTTGATGTTTCAGAAAAAAAATAATTAGCATATACAAAAGGAGGACAAAGAAACAGTTATTTTTTAGTAATTCCTCAATTATGTCACTTTTAAAATAATGACTGTTGAATATATTTGGGAAAGGGTGAAGGGATACCTTTAAAGCTTGTGAAACTAGCCAGTAGAAAAAAAAAAGAAAAGTCTAGTGGTCCTGCACATAAGCTGGGCCAAAACAGAAACCAATAAAACAAAGAAATGATTCTATAGTTAAACTAGAGGATCAATTCTAGAAAAGAAGGAGATAATTTCATCCAAGCACAATGGTCTGATGGCATGGGGTTCACAATTGTTCAGAATAGGAGTTGGTAGAAGGGAAATGTAAGAACTTGTATCACAAAAAACCAAAGTAAATACATTTTCTATATATGGTTACCTGCCCTATAAAGGCTTCACATTAATCTGAATTTACCTGCGCAAATTTAATTAGCGTGGTTAAGAGAGGAAAAAACCCTCGATCTTCCAATGCTTTGCTTTATCGTCCCTGTCCACAAGCATCATATTTACTGAGATTATGTTTATCCTGTAATGAATGTAAAGTAAATATACATCCAGCAGGACTCCTCAATTCCATAATGATGTTTTCTAGCTCATATCCCCCAGAAAACTTTGAAAGCAGAATTTTGAGAATGTTTAATAAATTGTTCAACAATTGCAGGCACCGGTTTAGCAACATTAACCCACCTTTCACATAAAGAGTGAAACTACCTAGACCTACCGCAGACCCTGCAGTTTTTTGTTCCAAGAGACACACCAGTAGCTTCAACCAAACTCAGAGGAGTTGAATTAGTGGATTCAGGTGCGTTCAGTTAAGGTTGGAGTAAAACTATGATGGGCTTCGGCCCTCCAGGAATCGAGTTTGAGACCTCTGATCAAGAGATGAATTGCCAGATGCGCAGTAAGCAAGAGCCCAACAAAACAAGAGTATTTACCCTCTCACATTTCCTAACAGGAAAGTTGTACTTTTTCCAGGTATTGAGAAAGAAATTACATTTTTTTTAACTAAACAACTAAAGACAATATTTTACATTTGAAAACAGATCACTATTTAAGGTGCAGCATTTTTGCAGTAAGGTAAGGTATTTTTACCCTTTCAAATAAGACAAAGAAAAACTACCTGTTGACAAAGTGAGCTTTCACCCTATTTTGCAGGCTCCAATTAATTAAAATTACATATTTTTCTTTCAGAGAAAATTGTAATTAACATTGCAATGTTTTTTTCTCACTATATCCGAACTGTAAACTGACAAACAGCCCAAGCATTAGAACAATAAGGAAACTATTATTAAATCAAGTTCAAAACAAACACATTTTTCCTAATGGATTTTTATGTTTTATGTGCTCTGATGGAGTGTCCCTGCCCATTGTCATCTGTAGGAAGATATGCAATAACTCAATTATTGACTAAACATTTTATATTTAAATTAAAACAATATATAAATACAATAATAATAATTAATATTTTTTATCTTAATATATTTTCAACTTAATTCCAAACCAAGTTAAACCATTTAATTATTTGAAACACTTATTATTAAGGCTCTCTTAATTACTCAAGTAATCTTTTATGTGCTTGCGGATTTTAATTGCATTATTATTTTCTTTTATAATAAAAGGAAGCATTTGCCAAGTTTAAATGTGTCATGCATGAGATTTTGCACAAATAAACAAGTCAGATCAAATGAAAATCAAATGTTTTATGTGAATAGCACTTTTAACAAACAGCTTCACAAGTGTAATCGTGTTGAATCACAGTTGAGTCATTGCTTGCAAGACTTTATTGTTCAAATCTGTTGTTTGTGGTGGAGAAAAGACTGAAACCAGTCTCGGCCTGAAAAATCAACACCACGCATCAGTGTGTGCTTAAAATGTACAAAAAATAAATTAATTAAAAGTTCTGGTCGGGCTTGGGTCCTGTTAGTACCAAAGCAAACTTGATGTAAATCAGCAGAAGATTTCAAAATCAGGACACGGTTTGGTTTACTCTTACACCTTTTTTATTTGATGCGTTCTTCTTCCGCTCTTTATATTAAAACCACTAGTTTCTGTGCAGGTTATTTAGCCTCTATCAGACGTGAGCTGTCTTCTGCGCTTCACTGTTTTGCTGTTGCAGACATGGCCCCAGGAAAGAAAGACTGACACCTGCGTATTTTCGAAGGAAGCTGCGATCATTCTACCTGCTTAGAGGGGAAACATTTTTAAAGCGGTTTATTGAGTGCAAACACTTCCATCACAATAGAGAACAACATAATAGCCCACAGCTTAAAAAGCTGTTCAGCTGGATTTGTCGAACAGTACTTATGTTTTGTAGGGCAAGTGCTTTTACAAAATAATTCAATATTTGTAACCTTTTTTGTTGAACAAAACTTCATCCTGGTGGAAAAAACACTGTGGCCTTATTAAGTTGTAAAGCATTCATGAACTATCTGTGAGTGAGAAATTATTCAGTACTATAAATAATACATTTTAGTGATGTGAATTAAGAGATATGGAGAGGGGAAAGGCATGACTTTACTTCAGAAGAAATGGGAACCATTAAAACAGGTTTTTAATTAAGGAAAATGAATTGGAAAGCTTAAATGAATTTTTTTCATGACAGCGCTGGAACATTTTGAGCATTTTCATTGTATTTAAACAAATGGCTTAAATTCTCCCACGTACACTTATAAAGGTCTTTTTATGTTTCAGTGCTTCCTTTTCATTATGTAAACCACTCATGGAGCTAAACGCTTAACAAAACACAATAAAAGTGAATTACTCATACATTCAAGTTGGTTTTTATGAGACAGTTATAGAATGGGCCGAGGTGTTAAGAGGAAATAAAAAAAGAAAAGGATGACAAAAAACAGCTTTTAGACTAGTCTATAGAAAATTGTTTTTATTTGTTTCTTTTTCATGTATTTAGCTTGATGCATTCACAATTTAATTTCAACTATATTGCTTCCTTAAATGAGTTTTCTATGTTACAATTATACTGTTAAAAAACTAAATTTAAAAGATGAAAAATGTTGTAACGCTGTAAAATTCTTTAGAAAATGACAAAAAATTACAAAATTCTTGACTGAAGAACGGTTACTTTCTTGATTATTGACATTTAAATACTCAGAATGTGTTTCCACTTGTTTCAAAGTGATACAATTCTGACTGAAACCCTTCTGTAACCTGTCAGGAATTTATCGTCTCATTGACACATGTGCATCTGCACCTAATGCTCTGAAACGTGAACTACAATAGCAAATCTTTGTTATTAAATTCATTGAGTTGGATTATAGAGTACTGTTAGATAATAAAATGGATCATTCTTTAAATCCTTTCTTCTTGAGCCTCCGAGATGGTGCCAGTCCCATGAAGGTGCCAGTGTCAGATCCGTTCTGGTTTTAGTTCATTTGTGTATTCCCTCGGTCCATTCCTGGTTTTTGTTATTTCTCCTCTGTTGTTGTTGTTGTTTTTGTTTTCACCACCATGAGCTCCATGATTGTTTTATTATCTTCCACGCCAACCCTTTCCATTCTGCAACTCTCGATTATAATCTTGTTTCATTGTTGACATATTACTGTATTTCATTCTGTCTATTTAAGTTCTACAACAGTGTTATCCTGTTGAATCCCAGAGTTATCCTGTTGTCTTTCTCCTCGTTTCGCTCTCTTGCTACTTCACTCAGGACTGTTGTTTGGTGCTTGATACATTTTCAAAGTTTCTCCTTGGCTTGTGGAAATCACTGACAAAAAGATTAAGAATCAGGTATTCCACATCACTTTGAATGTATCCTGTAAAGGAGTTCATCTGCAGTTGAGATAAATAAATGTGAAAAATGAAATTGAAGAGACATTAAACAGAAGCTTTCAACTTCATTATATGAATAATTAAGTGCCTTCAATTTGCCACCCCACAAATCGAAATTTATTTGTTTTAAACTTCAACTACATTTAAGCCCCTATACAAGCTGTGGATAGAGACATGTGGTTTCATTGTAAAGGGAGAGAGTGAATGCAAAGAGAAATCAGAGAGCTGAGAGTAGAAGCAGGCAAAACCCTCATTAGCATATCTCAAATGAACATTTTTTGAGCTGCAAAAAGCTGAGTTCAGGTGGTGCACACAAATAACACACATAAAGTGATGTTCGACTGGGAGAAAATTGCACAAAATTAATAAATGGAAATGAGAGACACTTGTAATGAAAAGATAACGACTGAAGTTCCCTGAAAGACACCATTCGTAAGATTTGTAATGCATTTTGTATAGACAGGCCTTTTATTTGACCAAAAGGATAATAAATCTCTTTTGACTTTTCATTTACAATTAAAGCTTATTATTCAAAAGCACAGAAGGGAAGCAGATTTGTCCTCAGAGTACCAAAACAAGCTAAACCAATCAACCAGGCCTCTCAAAGGCCCAATATGTTTAGGGGAGGATTTCAAATGTCTCCCAGAACTTGCACATCATGTTCTGCAAAAAGCATAACCTGATTTTTTCAGCGAAAAAATATTTTTAGATTTGAAGAGTGGAAATACAGTGGTTTATTCAAAGAGATTATCAAGTAAAAGTTCTTAAAACTCATCATTCCATTGACAGCAGAGAAACTTGACAACATGAGTATAATAGGAGACAAGGACACAGGGATTAAAGCAAAAAGTGGTCTCTGCCACACCCAAAAAGAAATGCAGAACCGTTTAAAAACAAACACCAGACAACCCATTATACTGTGCAAGCTAATCAATACATGCTATCAGAGTAGCCGATCAATCACAATTATTTGTGATGAGTGAGGCTCTCTTGTTTTGATATCTAAACTGGTTGTTTCGAGGGATGCAGAGGCTGAGCTGATGATTCATATCGTGGGCTCATTATATGGACGGAGGACCACCAGCTCTCCTAGAAGATCCTAGAAATTCTGTGATACAATATTACATTTTATATCATTATTCCATGTGCATATGACACCTTTTATTTTAACCTGTGGTTGTTGTTCCTCTTATGATTTTTTTTATTTGCATAGATAGGCTTTTCTAGCCATTATTGACTAGAAACACATTAATAGATGTTTCATGACTGCCCCGCAGTTAAATGTAAAGTTTGTTAATAATTTGTGTGTAAAAAAATGAATTGTTCAAAATCTTTGACCACAAAAATGGCATTCCCCTATTTCTGTTTAGAGAAGAACTGAGAACAAGTTTTAATGCAATGTATTTAGTGTGCCTCAGAAGAGTCTTGTAAACTAACTTATGTTCCAGGATTTAAATTCCGAAAATAATTCAAGGTTATTATTATTATTACTGCCCACTACACCTACATATAATCGCATTAACCATGTATTTTAGTAAGTAAGCTTTACCTTTACAAGCTTTACCTTTTCCACTGACCAATTAAAAAATGATAATATCATCTGGCAGGTGTTTGGAATAAAATGGCATCTAATAAATCCGCAGACTATCCCAGAACGCACCTCATGGTTTTATCACAAGGATAAAACCATGAAAATCATGAAAACTGACAGTTCTGTGAAATTAAGCCTGTTTGTCCTATAATTTTACAGATCTTTTTACAGAGTTCTTATTTTGAACTCGTAAATTTTACACAAGTTCTTTGCACATTCTCACAGACAATCAACATCAATCCTATCTCTTCTGAAATAAAATTATGTTATAATGTATCATGGATGAGTTTTGCTATGCAACAATATACACTTAATTTGGCACACTTGTTTTTTCTTAGAAACACCCGATGTACATTTTACATAGTATCAGGGATCACAGAACGAGGCCGAGATCTTTTATTAAAAAAACACTGAAGGAGAGTACAGAACAAGCACGTTTCTTAAAAAGATCTTCAGTGGCTTATCTCGTTCTGTGTGCAGGTTTGTTTGGGTCAGTGAAGCTTCCGGTATCGTTGGAGGAGTATGGCGTGAATGAGAAGATGGTGAAGGGCAGGAGAAAACAGGAGACAACGGCAGACCTGACACAATGACAGTTTAGGGTTTCCCCTAATCCTTACAAGAATGTTCTGAAAGTTTCATGAAGGCTGAAAAACAACATCACACAACCCTTAAATACTTGCCACACTGTAGGTGGTGTTCTGAGATCTCTGAGAATGATATTAATAACTGTTATACTATCAACGTTCTCTCAATCAAATCTCCTCAAATCTCATCCAACATCATCCTTCTGTTGCTGGCGACCTTGTGAATAACTTCAGTGATGTCTTCAAAGGGTCCCCGGTGTTGAAGGCATTCTCTAAGGCAGAACACAGGGGTCAAATCCCCCCGTCTGAGACAGAGATGCAGATTGCACGCAGATGGTTTGGATAATTACTTAAAGCCTGGGGAGGATAGTCATGCAGTCCGCCACATGAAGAAACATTAGAATAGATTGAAAATGTCTTTAGGCAGGCTGCAGGGGCGGCGCACTAACAGGAAAATGCACAAGAGTATAACAGCAAAAAGGACAAAGTTGTTCTTTGACATTGGCAAACGGTTCATATCAGTGGAGAAACAAAAAATAAAAGAGTAGGCACGCAGCATGGAGAGTTTAGCGCTAACAAGACAGAGTTGATTCTAGAAGTACAGAAACAGATTAAACTGGACCTGTTGAGATAAGCACTTTAAAATAATGTTCTAAAAGTTACACCATAGTATATTGCTTGAGAGTCAGCTAATCCGCCGTTATAATATTGAGAATTAATTACAGAGACTTTGCTGATTATACGTTTGGGGCTGCAATAATCCAGTCACATTTAATATAGGCCATGAGTGACAGCTCTGTAACTGATAAATAAGGCATATTTAATTAAATTCACAGGACCTGCAGTGATTCATACACACATGTCCACTCTATCAATTAACACTGCTGTAATATCAGAGTAATAGCCTTGGTGGAAACCTCAATAAAGGTGACAAGACATTTTAATTTGCTACCTGACTCATTTGACACTAATTAACCATTCATGTGTCAAAGCTTATCTTTTATTGCCTCCCCATGAGGTCAATAAATGCTTCAAAAGTCAATGTTTATGCTTAATAGCATCTAACAATTAAACTTTGTCAAAACATGACACCATATGCTGGAAAATCTAAATATTTTGCTTACTAAAGCATGACTGATATAATTGCCAATGGTGACAATGGGTCTTAAAGCAATGTTGACAAAATCAATGCAAAAAAAGAAAAAACTGATTTTGTTTAGAGTGAAACAACTAGTTATTGATTCAACCCAGTGTTTAAAATCTGAGGGAAAAGGGGCATGGTCAGCCTTGAGTTAATGAGATACAGAGGAATGGGACTTCCATAAAAAGAGGTGTTACAGTGCACAAAAACCACTAATTTGATGGCTCGTCCACTGCTGAAGCAAGAATGCATAAAGCAAAGACCTAAGTTACAACAGATTAACTTCAGCCTGAAGGAAAGAGTTGATCGTCTAACTGCGGGTACACAGCTAGACCCTCATGTTGTGTTTTAACATGATGACGAAACCACTCGCTAATCAGATAGCTTTATGTTTTAGTCTTGCATTGTAACCTAAACCCCATTTCAGAACAACGAGGAGAACTTTGCAACATTGGTCACCTTTTCCGTTTCTATGAAGTGAAAAACATAAATGAACCTTTCTCTTGTTTAAAATAAATTAGATCGTTCAGGTTAAAGTCCGGTAGAGACCATTGTATACATCTTAATATCTCAAAAAAGGTTTCATGGTTTTCTGATGCTTTAACTTGTATGAAAAACATTGACCTCCTTCAACAAAACATAGTATGCTATCTATACAATAGAACCTGCAACGACGTTCACGTTTTCTTTTTTATTACACTCTGGAAAAAAGATCAAAGAAAATGTGACTTCTATGCCACTTGGATATCAGCACAAAACTCGGAGTAACACAAAACGTATTTGCTCTGCCCACTGGCTTCTCAACTATATGTCAGCGAGTATTGAAAAAAATCCATCACAAGGCACTATGTAAAGATTGTGTAAGGGGAAGTTATTTATTTCAAGTTTAATAGCATAATAAATATACACTACCTTAACAAATGTCTATTTACTTCTCCTGGGTAGTAATGTGTTAGTCAAGAGAATGGAACAGCACTGAAGTTGAATGATAAAGTCCTGCAGAGGGATTTCCACACATGAAGTAAGTACCTACTAAAGCATATGAATGGTGACATCTCCAGAAATTATCCCTGAATATGGAAAGGAATGAAAGTCGCATAAACTTAAAAGATAAACACATCCATTTTTAAACTGTTCTCAACTGGTAATGAACTCCGGTCTGTTTTTATAGCTAGACTTTCTAAATGTGTAATCAACTATATTTTATATTAAAAGGGAGCTAAATTGGCTCTGCCAACTAGAAAAAGGCTTTGTAATTTCCTTTGCATAGCAGTAAAATGTATTGACTTGGGTTGTGCTAGTGTGTGAGTGCGTAGCCTGCAAATTCTCTATTAATTTAGTTTACAACATGCCCCACATGTGACACATGGCAACAAATCAAGTGCTTATATTTGAAAAAAGGTCGTTCATTTATACAGCAATTGCAAATTTGGCCCTTTGGAATATCACTTCATGCTGATGCTCATAATTCTTCCTGGTGCTTGCGTTCTTGAGGGACTGAACCATTTTTATAATAGCTTCAAGGGGATTTTGATAATCGTGACAGACTGCTCTGAGCTTTGCACAACTGTGTATCTCAAATACTTTTTTTCTTGCATGCAGTATGCTATGCCTCATTGTGCCACCCACAAGGTGCCATACTGCTGCTGCCAAACGCTTGGGCTCTGTTAATCCATTATCCTTTGTGAGCAAAGAAAATAAGCCAATGTCTACTCTCAACAGAGCTACAAAATAGCACACAATCCAGACAGACTAGGTGTTTATACAAGCAGAGATTTTCCTTTGTTCGTTTTGTTAATTAATAGTCATACAAATATGGTGTTTCACTATCTGACCCTTTTTTTGTAGGGGGACAGATATGTGACATCATTTGAGAAATCAAAATTGGTCAAGGTTTTGAAAACCATTCTGTTTTATATTTTCATTTGGATTTGATTGTGTTGTAGTTGCAGTGTTTTTGAGTAAAAATAAGGGTACAGTAAAATTATATATTAAGTGAATGTATGACTTCAGACTGCAATTCAACACAGTTCTGATGAATTTCTAAAACCTAATCCAGGTTCATCGAAGACACATAAATTACATTCCATTAAATGCTTTTTGGAGCTGCTGCAGACAGAGATGGGAGAACAGGTAAGACTCCATTTGGTTTGTACTTAGATTAACAATAGATCAATTCATATTTATAGACAAAATATTTTTACAATTTTATAAACGTATGTTTTTATAATCATGAATTTTTGTGACTTTATTTCATAGGTAAAGGGGTGTCCAAATCTGAATGCCAAATTGAAGTAAAAATAATTACATATATTTGATTTTGCCCTTTTTGACCAACTTTTATCATAAAAAAATTACTTTAAGGAGATAGCTGCTAACAGAACCTTAATCTATGAAAGTCCCGTCGTCCTAATTTAAGTCCTCGCAGTGTTATCGGATTATACTCGCAGTAGTCACAGATAGTCAGACCTTCAGGGGGTTTTGGCAGCTTTTTTGGTTAAGACCCACCCTTGAGGCGTTTGACTGACATGACAAACAACCAATCCCACGTTGCTTCACATAACATCTTGTTTCGGCGAGCGGAAACATTGCCACAACAACTGAGTGACATGCAACAAGTTAGTGATATAAAAAAGTCAATAAAGATGAGAGATTGATTTGAATGAATGATTTCCTGTCCCAATCGGTACTTAAAACACAGTAAAATGGAGGAAATAGAGAGCGTATGCAGATGTGAAGTTTGAGGCTGAGACTAGATATTCAACGTTCTCGATTGAGCATCTCCACATTGTTTCCGGGCAGAACAAAAATAAATGTGGCACTCGCTATTACCAGAAATCCGGATTGGTTTAACCAATCAAACCATGACTTTGGGATTCTTTGAGTTTTTCCAACTTTCCGTACCAATCTCATCAGCTCATAGCTCATTAGCTAACGTTCTGCTGGTGTGACGTCTGAAGCTGAGACTATACGCACAGTGATTGGAAGTAGAAGGCCTGTTCATTAATCCCCATCTCTATATACATGGACACACCCTTCTTTGTGATGTTACAAATTTTCGGAACGTTTTTTTCGACCCATCTTTGAAAGTCATTTAGGCAAGCTATACAGAAACAATGCAAAATATATATAACAAACTGTTAAAGTGATAGAAAATTAAAAAGATCACAGTTGTATGGAGTGATATGGAAGAAAAGATAAGAAATCTTCTGGTTTAAAAATATATTGTTTGGCTAATTACCATAAATCATTTTCAAATTGATATCTTTTATTATTTTTCTAGCACCCCAAGAATTAAAGTCTGAAAACTGTAAGAGAATTATCTCTCTCAAAATACACGAACAGCTTAATCTCCAGTTGAATTTTCTGGATAATTAGCAAATCTTCCATCTTCATTTAAGTAGAAGGGCCGTTCAAGAAGATACTTTTGAAGAAAACCAAATAGGCATAAAATCAATTTATGGGTTTCTTACAGCAGAGGAGCGTAAGCTCACGATTTATTGTTGTGCTCTTCAACAGCTTTTCAAATGTTCTGACAGCGTGAGTATAATTTACCTATGGGAATTTTCATCTCCATCCATAGCCAGCTCTTACTTTTATTATTTGAAGAGACGTTTTCCTTGAGAGCATTTTCACTCCCACTGAGAGATTATTTTTCTCCTCTTTTCTTTCAATTCTCTTCAAATAGGTTGCTTTTTGTATTCGCCTGCATCTAGCTTCATCAGGTGCACATGAGACTTTAGTTTGCATATGTCAATCCTGATTTGCCACAGGTAATGGACATAGGTCACAGCAGCGAGACAGGCTGGTTATGGAGATGAAAGAGGTTAAAGACATTGCTTGAAGGAACAACATCAGCATGAAGCAAATGGAGATGAGAGATCTGAAGTGGCAGCAGATTCTGCAGCGCCGTTCCTGTGAATACAGCTGAAATATTCTCCATCTACCAAGACGTAAACAGTGTATCTGACATCGCCACAATCAAAACTGACATTAGTAAACAATCCTTAAATCAAACAACGTAAGCAACAAAGTGTTGTCACATATAAACTGTCACTTTGAATGAATGTTATGATGTTTGTGTTATATTTGCATTTAAACAGGGGTAACTCCATAATGATTGGTAGCTAACGAGACATATTATCCTAATGCCTTGGATGTGCAGCAGCAATTGAATCATCCCCAGTTTGGTTTTCCGTTAGCTGAATTCAAGTCAGACCACTTTAACTATGAAAGGGTAATGAATCTGTAAATGTTTGCTTAAATAACATGGCCAAGTTCTATAAAAATCCATAGTAAAATTAACACCAGTGACCAGTGTAGGGGTGTATGATTATGTGCAGTGGGAACACTGTAGCACAACAGGTGTGAAAATGAAGGCAAAAGCTGATCTGAATGCCGAAAGAGGAAAATAATTCTCCTGGGCAAGTACAGTTAACAAGTACAGGAAGAGAGGTTGATGGTGGTTGAGAGTTTAAATTCCTGGTCCAGGCAGCATGTTCCCAGGCCTTTCCAGTCTGGTCACCTGGGACCTGAATGTCACCTGTTAATTTTTTCTTCTTTCTAAGAAGAAGAGATAATTGGAAAATATCTTTAGCTGCTGTGTTAAAGCCTTAGGAGAGCTGCGCTACTGACACCAAGTCCTGCAGGTTATAGCAGAGGCCCTTTGCACTAGCATCACCTCCATCACCCCACTGGTGACATACTACAACATTCTCCATCTCTTTCATTTGGGCTGTTAGGAAGCCTCAAAAATGATAAATGACCCAGGGAGGGCTTCTCTTAATAGCGAGAGACAATCGATGGACGACCTAGGCAGTTCTTAGACATGACCATACTCTGGTCCGACGAGGACTTGATAACTGAGGCAACCAAGAAACTGCTACATGGTGTGCTGGAACGAACACTCCCTGGAAAGACAAAATAGTTACAGTGAAAGAGAGATTGAGCCAAATGTGATCTTTTGAAAGCAATTTCAGAGACAAGGGAGTATCTGGAAACGAATTGGGGTGAGGGTTATGGTACAAGGACACACTAAAACATCTATTGGCAGAAGTAGTTCTGACTGCGTTTCATTTCAAATTCACTTATTAGAAAATATTCTAACAACAGATTCTTTAAAAATGAGTCAATATTTACTTAAGGTTTGCTTGTTTGAGGTAATTTACATATTCAGCAAAATGACTCTAAAACAGCCTGAATTGTTGGGAGTTTTTCAACTTTTTCAACTATATATATATGTATATATATATATTTAATGAAACTGGATCATGTTTAAAGCCACAATGTAGTTTGTCATGGTCTGGAGAGCCAGAAGGTCAATAAAACCTCTTATTATATTGCAATCATATTTGCCCTTCAAGTTATTTAAATTCTGGCATAATTTTGAACAACACAAACTGCCCATTTTTTTGCCCATTTTTCTCCCACATTTTTAGTAGTAATCCTTGTCAAGGAGGAATTATCTGACATTCTCAAACTCTGATTCTCATTTGCTTTTTGCTAAAGCCTATAGGTGATGTGAATCTCACTACATCTATGGTATATACAGTCAATTGGTTATCATAAGTGGATTTGTGCTTTATCAATAAAGTGATCCAGAGATTGATGCGAGATAATCTGGAGTCTATGACACTTGCTTCTCAGTATGCACATCTCTCTGCTTCGTTTTTCACTTTCAAACAAGCCTTATTTCATGTTTTATTAGGATTACCACAGCAGTCACACATCTGCTACTACATATATTTTCAAGTTACACACGCTGAATTATGGGAGCCCATGCTTTAAAAACAGTTACAATTTCAAGCCCTGTTTGGGATGTGATGGTAGCAGGGGGTGCTCTTCCTGCGGTTTATATTGCAATGCTGATACCTTCAATGCAACATTAGAATTTTTGTCATTCAGATGAAATGTTAAGCAGAGATCAATATTCTGAATGATCTTTAAAAATCCATAAGGATGGGACGGATGCAACCCTGGCATTCTGGTCAAATTTCATCTGCCCAAAAAAAATGTGTCTCATATCGCATCATCTACTAGGCCTAATAATCCATCGGGAGACTGTGTTGTAAATGAGGAGTAAAAGAAACATGAACTTTAAGCACTACTTAATTGTAAGGAATTCAGTTTGTCGACAGATGATCGGCAGCTTTTTTTACAAGCCTAAAGGCAATTAAAAGCAGACGACTTCACTCCTCCATACAAAACATTGCTACAATCCAGAAAAGAATATGAATACATTTGGTTTCGTAACAATGCCTGTACTTGTTGCAGTATGTATCAGATGTTCCACATCATTACCTACAAAAGCTGTTGCTGTCGCTGGAAGACAAGATTACGTGAGAAAAATGTTTGAGTGAAATTGCTGGAGTTTTTGAGTTTACAGAGGAAAAAAATAACAACACAATAGCCCTTTTTTGGAACATGCAGTGCTTTACATCCCTATTTAAGGGATACATGGTATAATCGATTTATTAGCTTTTCCTAGGGGTTCATCGATCGGACCTCTTTCTCCAGCCTGACCTTTACTTAGCATTGTTGCATATGCGGATGATTGCAAATAATACTTTTTTTTAAATCCAGACAACTATCGGTGTAGGTTCATGACGGATGGAGGCTCCTACCTGGTGGAGGAGCAAAATTTGGTAACAGAGCTGCTGGTTGTGCTAGCTGATCTGACTGCAAAGCTTTTGGTTTTTAAGTGAAGTCCTTAATAATCACTCTTTCAGCTTCTGTCAATAATCAATAAGATGCATGTAGAAGAGCATGTTGACCCCCGACTGCACAAAATCATAAATAGCATGATTTTTAGCATGGTATTTGTAGCTTTTAGTTGAACATATTGTTAAGGCATGCACATGTTACGTTACGTCTAGACAACTTCAATGGTTTTCTGATGGGTGATGACGTCTACAGATGATATATTCAGCAGCTCGACCGCTCTTCAATGACCCATGTCACTGTACCATGTCAAATTCTACAAATAGTATACTTGTCAATACAGAGAAATCAATCTTTCTGCAAAAAACATTGATGTTTTGTTGCTTCACCAGTCACTCGTGGTTAATCAAAACCGTTAAGGGCAATTCTCTGCAGACTACATTGACAGCAAATAGTCTTTTAGAAACATGTCAATATGACCAGTGAGACGGATAGTGGTCCTAATGAACAGTGCAATATTCCCATCATGGCAGCAATCAACATCCCTGAATACGTGTTTTTAATTCCTTCGACATGATTAAGAAAGCTCCAATTCATGTCAGACTATAAACAATAGACCTGATTTTATATACGAGGTTCTGTAAATGGATGTACCCATCCTCCATCTCTGATTGGCATGACATTAGAGCATCACAGGAGTTCATGGGAAGGCATGTGGTGCAGTGATAATTGAAGACATCTGCAGAATCAGAGGAAAACAATGCGAGAGACGCTGCTGGAAACACAGCGAACTCATTTGAAGCTCTTGGAGAATGACAGTGAGGAGAAAAATCCGATTTGAGCAGCACATGTTGGTAGTTAGATTTGAGTTCAGCTATAAATGTGAATCCATAAAAACAAGTGTACTTATGTGACATATTTAAGATAAAACATATAATCTTGAGAGAAGAAAGGGACCTCTTTTACCTTTACCTGAGAAATGTAAATATAACAGAGATTTAGTTTTTCACAATTTAAGTACACCAGATAGACAAAAGTGTAAAAGTTGAAGATTAAATATTGCATTATACAACTAAACAAGACATCACTCTAAACTCATATCATGTGAAGATAAACCACCCAGACTTTCCACTCTCAGGACTTTCCTCCAACTCTTCTGGGAGAATACAGAGCCATTACTCAACAAGCTGAGAGAAATAGTCCCTCTGGTGTCTTGGTGTTCAGAACACCTCCAAAAGAAGGTGTAGAGGAGGCATCTGAAAGAGTTGCATGAACCACTTCAACCGGGTCTTTTTCGATCGTTTATGAGGTGGATGAGTTTGTGTAGATGACGGAGACAGGGATCTCTGTTATAAAGCCGAGGTGGACAAGGAAGGCGGGACTCTTGCACAAAATCAGTACAAGATCTGTGGATCCTGCATGATCTTCCACACATGTAATAAATTGAATTTGTCACCTGCACCACATGATCTTGCGCTACAGTTTAATATGCAATAATGGTTTCTCAAAACTTGTTTGAAATTCGCTCATGTGAGTGCATCGTCTATGCAAAATTAATTTCTATAAATAAATATTATATCTAATAGTATACCTTACAAATTAAAAACATGCTGTTTTTTAGATTATAAAGATAGATAATATTTGGACTACAAACTTGTGGTTAACAACATTGATTGAATTCATTTGGATGCATGATATAACAATATACATTTCATTATAATACACTACATAGTATTATTTAATTGAAATGCTAAAGACAAATATACATACGTAATAAATGTTAAAGTTTCACAAGTTTTTGGTGACAAAATACGTTAATTTGTAGCTATAATAGAACTCATGGATATCACCTGCAGGCGCAAATGCTTCCAGGTATATTACAGAGATTGAGGTGATTCTACTAAAAACTATAAAACTAATTGCTGTAGGTTTTATTAGCTTTTTAAATTAGTAAAGTTTTTCATTTACAAAAGTAACGGAATTTTCATGGAACAATGTCAGTCAACGCTAATGCAATTTGAGCTATGTTCATTAGATGGTTTATGTCAACATTTTTTCATTATTGATTGTTCCATTACAATTGAGTATTTGTGAAATATTTTATGAAAAAAAAAACTGTTTTACTTTTACAACTTTTTGTTATTTAAATCATGTGCTAAAATACAAATTGCATATTGTTAAATCACAACCACATAACAATTAGGGTGGGGTATCGTTTGGGGTTGTTCCCATAACGGTGCCAAACCGATTCTTTTAAAACAATACCGGAGCCAAAACAGTGCCTGAACATCTCTGTGTCCTTGAAACTGGACAGACAAATTGAATAAAACTTATCGGTATTTTAACATTTTAAATGTAGCATTTATTTTATTTACTAACCACTTACAAAAATAGAAAACCATAACCATGTATTTTAACTGCTTTGATTTGACTGCACCAAGAGGGGGAACACGGGGTGGCATGTTGTTACAAAAATCTATTAACACTAATAAAAATGCGAATAAAATCTACAGAAAATGGATTACAAAATCCAGCCTTGGCAAAATGCACAAGCCCCGCAACAAAACTATGAGTGACTTATCCAAACGTTTATATAAGCGGTTGTAGTGACACTCTGCCTCGCTTTGTAAGCCTCATTAAAAAAAAAACATTAAGAAAGACCCATTTGAAACTGTTATATGGACTCACAATATATCCTACCAAATGATAAGGCCACTTAACAAACAGCGTTTTATCCTACCAGAGATATCATGATGCAAACCATGGCATTTTTGACTAAACATATGCAGATGTGTGTGACAGATCACAAAGTGTAACTGATTATGTATTTACACACAACTTTGCTTGAATCTTCATTCAACACACCTGTTCACACTAACTGTTTGAAGCTATTGTTGTGTTTACATGTAACAATATTAGAACAAATATTTAACCACCCCCTTTTTAATCGGTCACTATGTCAAACAGTAACAAGTTATGGTTAAAATATACTTTTAACTGCAACTAAAGATTAGAAGGACGTCAATGCGGTTTTGTTTAGCCTTGATCTGGCCGTTATCCCAAAACCCAGCTGTTAGGCTTTGTACATAATAAAACAACTAAGACAGAATATTGGGACCGCTGGCTAACTAAACATAAACTAAGATTTTCTAGATACTACCGATGAATTAAACTACAAAGTTTTACAAGTAACCATTATCAAAACTGTTAAAACACCACAAAATAAATGGAAATAAAATAAAACCCACACACTTTATTTATTGAAGGCAGAATGAAGACAATTTGATCATGTGTTGTACCATTTTCAGACAGTAGAGCACATGACAACCAGCAATAAAATATTTTCTCCCACAATAGTATCTTTTTCATGCAAAGATCTTTGTTTCTTCAGAGGAAACAAACATGAATTGCATAACAAAACCCTTTTAACCGAACATTCACAGTGAAATGCTACTCGAATTAACAAGGAAGAAAAAAAGCATTCCTATTTAAACAACCTTTTTTTTTAACCAATTTATTTGCCAACTCCATTTAACCCGCTAGAATCAAATCTCAGCATTTTGGCATCAGTGTATGAACAAAAAAATCCAAGAGACCTTAAACGACACTGAAAACAGAGCACCATGAGGAGCACATGTGCTGAACATTCAAGTCTGGAATCACAATTCAGTATTCTCATTCAAACTTTGTTTCATCAGCCATTTTGAACATGAAATGAAAATACAGGATCAACTCTGTAGGGTCCTTAAAATAGAATGATATTTAAAGGGGCAGTAGCACCAAAAATGACAAACAAAAATACCAAAACAAATGTTTTGTAGTGTTCCTTGGTGTATGAAGGACACATAAAGGCAAAGCAAAGTCTGTATCAAAAGTTATTAGTAATACACATCGTTTTTGAAGCAGACAGAACATGACAAAGACATTTGCTCCATAGAAATGCTGCTCGTGATCATTCTGGACAATGTAAAACACAAGCTGGAAGCTCACACTGAATTTCCTCTCAAGGTGGCTATTTATGTTGAGTTTCTGATCCATGTATCAGGCTAAAAGTATTTGTTCAGTTTTGCCTAGGTTTTCAACCCCCAGTCGACGACTTGCATATTACCAATCATTAAAGACGCCAGCTAAACGTGTCAGTCCTACTGAAAAACAAAAACAATTCTTCTATGAATCTCAGAAAGCATGAGGTTGACAAAAGTATGCAAACATTTTCAACTTGGGTCGAAATAAACATAGCACAAAGTACATCACTAATAATATGTACAGTCCAAAGGCACAACTCCTTTGTATAAAACACCTCTCGAACTCTGTGTACCGCGGGTATTATTACACAACCCAAATGCACTCATTTCCCAAATCTGTCTAGTATTAAAGAAATCTGGATTGTTAGGAACAGGATTGGGGTCATTTAGGATTGTTTGTTTTCTTCCCAGTTTGGAAGTCTCTTGACGAGTGACTTGTGATTAGTTTTGATGCTGGCCAAGAGTCCACCCTCGTTCCCTTCTGAACCGGAGTAATCAATGGGTTCCCCCTTCAGAGTAGTCATCTGACCGCCCAGAGACCTCAGGATGGCATCTCCTGCGCAGATGTCCCACTTTTTGATGAATGTGACGTGGATGTAGATGTCTGCTGATTCTTGCTCGTTATCAGTGGGGGTTAAAAGAGCCAGAACTTTATACCCTGAGATGGAAAAAAGGATTAACAAAGGGTTTAAACTGACATTTTTTTTTATAGTTTCCCTGCCCCAAAACCTAGGTCAAACCTAGGGGATTGTTTCCCGATGAAAATCCATTCTGATAAACAGTCTGTGTTAAAGATGTTTCATTCAATCATCAGCTTGCGTTGGAATTTCCCTCAAGACTAAAGGAAATTTTTTTTGGTTCTTTTGTAACTGTAACTGGCATCTTTTTTTATTGGCCTTATGTCATGATATTTACTCTGTTGTTAATTGGTACCCTTGCTATAGAAACCCTAAATCATTATCGTTTGTACTGAATCAAATGCTTTGCAGCATTTTTGTATTTAAAGTCAATGTACATTTTTACAGCGCAATTTAATCCATTACATTTCTGAGACATAAAATTGCACAGCACATAAAAAAATTACTTTTTTTGGTCAAATATTATTAGGATGAAAAATAATGTTCTAGTATAAATTGACTCAATAATTTATTATTTTAAGCCAGAGCATAATGGTTGATTAGAAAATGGACAGCCAATTTGATCTCAATTAACATTTTTGAACACCAGGAATTATTCAAACATATTTTGTCAAACTTAAAGCAAATACACAATTAAAAAAACCTAAACAATCAGACAGTTGTATTTCTTATTTCCTAGCATTGTGTTGCGTAGCGTGCAATACCTGCGCCCCCTGCTGGTATTATTTCAGTGCTGTTTCCAAAGGCAGTCTGGGCGAAGCTCTTCACTTTGCCAGCGTGTGAGCGAGAGACGATCACCTTCGGGGAGTTTGTGTTGTAGGAAGCTCGAGGAGAAATATTCGCCCCCTCTCCCACAAAACCCCAAACTGCGAATGAAAAGAGACGCTGAAGTGTATATTCAAGAAGAAATCCCCATTCAAAAAAAAGATCTGTATAGCTTTATCGCCACCAACATTGCCTAGCTTAGTTTGACCTGCTCACTTTTACCAGCAGTAAATGTGAACGATAAGATAATGCATAACAATACCTTCAGCAGGACAAAAGTTTAGCTTACATCCATATCCTTTTGTGTATTGAATTTAAATAGTCTTTATTGCTGTAAGAATCAAAATAACACAAGCATTTTAATGAGTGCTCTCTAAGGGTAAAAATAGAACCACTGCTATGAGCATAAGGTGACATGTGTGTATAAATATACCAGCAAAAATATGAACCTGTAAATTGATTATTGCTTTATATATACCTGCAAATGTCAATAAGCTGTCCTTTTAATTAAATAACAATACATTGCTAAAGATTTCGCACAAACATAAAATACTATTTTTTTTCTATTACTAATACTATTGTCAAGACCAACAAGTTCAGTTTGTTATAGGGTGATTTTTTTTTCAGAATCACGTTATTTAACCAACTTATATTTAAATCAGCAAAATCAGATTTTATTCAGATGCAGAACAGACAGCTTGTGTCCTGGTATCCTGAAATCAGCTTTCAAATTTGCATACTTTGTAATAGGTATCAATTGATTCAAGTAAATGCCTTTACAAACATCATTCAGTTGCCACTACTTAGTACGGACATGAGAAATATGAATCACACACATTTCACATGAACAAACTTCATCTGTAACGTTAATGTCACGTGGTTAACGGTAGCGTTACTTTCAATAGTAGTGTTTCCCAAAATGCATTGTGATATTACAAAGAGTGGTCCTTTGCAACACTTGGGATTCTCACTGAATATAGAAAACAAATCCGAAACTTTTTTGCACACTGCATTCACATACTTTGAATTCGAACGTAGTGCTTAGCTTGCTTACTAGATTTTGCATACAGAACAATGCGCACGTAGGCGGATTCAAATGTGCCCTATAGTATTTCCTGTACATAAAAACTTATATTTCTTAACAGTACCAGAATGCACATACCTGTTGATTCGACGATTTTAGAAAAACTGCTTGAATCAGCACAGATCGTAAAGGACTTGATGTTAAAACAGGGCTAATAGGCCATGATACTTTTTCACACATTGAAATCAAAGGTCCGATGCAGATTTTTTTTTCTTTGCGAGTTCAAACGTATTTTAAACAACAATGGAGAAGCCCTATGTTTTAGTTTTTCAGGTTTAAATCTATGTATTTGTTGGTTTCTATTTCAGAGAAAAATGTATATTTTAGAAAAAAAAAGATTATTTGTCAAATCTGACCATCACTTTTATGTTTTTGAGCATTTACAAAGATTTCTTCATCTCTGGCAATCTGAACAATCACCTTAATGATTTTGAGCATTTATGCATGTTTTTGAAATCTCTGGTAACCCTTCAATCACATACATTTAACATTTATGAGTCTTATGTCAATATCTTGCAACCCTGACAATCACTTTTAAGATTTTGAGCATTTAGGAGTGCTCATGAGCATTTTCCTAAACTCTGCCAACCCTTCGCATCACTTTTTAAGTGATTTTGATTTACATTTTACATAATAATTTACATTTTTAAGCATTTAGGAGCATTTTCTCAATCTCTGGCAACCCCTAGGAACAATTAAACACTCAGATGAGTTTACAAGGACATCAGAAAAATAAGACCTGTGAAAAATGATTTGTGAAATTATTACAGTGATTTTCAGACTCTTTAAGCCCTAAAATTAGGCCTTTTAAATTGTAGACTTTAAAACGCCATGGAAAGTGAGGGGTCCCTTGAAAAATACCCATCCTCTCTCTCTTTAGTTCAGAAAAGTGACAGAGGAGTCAGCACTGTTAGCGATTTTGAGGTAACGATAAACATTAGCTTGAAAGGAAATTCCATTTTCATATAAAAGCACTCACTCGCCTCTCTCTTCTCTCACTATTTGAGGTCTGGTCAAGCCCCTTTTCTGAAAGATTTTCCAACTTGAAGTGTAAAAGCCCCTTTCTTGGTCAGAGAGGTATTGTGACCCATTAACAAATTAAACCTTTTCAATGTAGGACTTGACGATTTAACTTGCATATTTGAAACCCCTTTTCCTGGATTACACCTTGAATGGTGCATCGAGAGCGATGTGTTTGTCAGGTTAAGAATGTAACATGTGTGCAGAGCTCAAACAGACACACCTGTGTGCCCAGTGAAAGGCTTGTGGATCACGCCTATGACAGGATCCCCGTCCAGAGCCACACACACCATGGTTGTGACGTACTGCCGCAGATTTTCTGTTAAAGACACAAACAGGACTTACATCCTGGTACAGATGCAAAGCTGAAACATTAGCTGTACAACCTGTATAAGAACAGCTTAAAAATGACTTTAAATAATTTGATTTTGTGCGCCATTTATGCTGTTGCTGGGCCAGATTTGTTGTTTGTGGAGAAAAACCATGGAAAAAATTACTTTTCAGCTACAAATTTTCACAGAATGTGTTTAGTGTTTGTTGAAAATAAGTTCGATTCATGTCATTTTTGCTTGGTCAAGAGAAATACCGGTTTGATCGCACAATGCCGCGTCAAACATAGACAAAGAGAACACTGGCTCTAGAAAAAAAATCTATCAACTTTTATTTATATACCACCTGCTAACGTAGACAAAATTGACAAAAGTGCTTTTCAACATTAAATTATTTTAAAGTCAAGTTATTTAAATATAAATGTGTCATGGTCTGTCTGAAAACGCCAATAAAATTTTTATATCTCTATTTCTACAATATTACTATATTTTATTTACTTTTAACTTGAGCAATTTACTTATATAACCTGTGTTACTGTGCTACGTTATTGTGTAATTTTTTGTACCAACACTGGAGAGTACCCCTGTCCCACAACAAATTCCTTCTGTGTGTGCACATGCACGCTTGCATGCTCCAGGCCAGTTTGTTTCTCTGTATGTACCCTTGCGTGACATTGTTTAACATTATATTAACAAACATTAGCTAACCAGTAAGCACTCATTAGGAGTGCTAGTTCACAATAATAGTTCCCTGATAGCGGAGAGGTGATAAGCACCTGCCCCGGTCAGAGAGGCTCCCTGTGATCTCACAGATGGGTTCATCTTAGGGAAGATCATTTCTCTGCATGTGTGCGGTATTTTTTACTCTGGCTTCTCCAGATCATTCTCCACATCATTAAATAAAGTGTCTTAGTGTCTTGTTTATTTCACCATAATATTGGTGCATTTATACTGGTAAGATTCAATCAACAATTTACAACAAACTTTACAACCCCTAAGGTAGCAGTATTATTTCTACCCCATATAAATATCCAATAGGAATTCCTTTTTAACTCTTAATCCATACTAGGCCTTTGTGAAGCTGCTTTGAAGCAACTGTAGAAAAGGGCTACATAAAAACATTTTGATGGACTGAGACCTGTGTATTCCTGTGTGGCATCCAGCGGGTCGATCCACACCGTGATTTTATCGGCAGGAGCTTCCTTCCCTCCTGGAATCCTGGCCAGAATCTCTTCAGGGATGATCCTAGTCCACACAGTAGCTTCACCTTCAGCGTTTGCGTGCTCCTCTGAATTCACCTGGAGAGAAAAAAGCACATTATAATGAGTACTCGATCAGTGAAACCTGAAAAAAAAAAATAAAATCTAGAGAGTGTGTGAAATGGTAGAATTTTTCAATCATGTAACTATTTAGCGAATCGGCCTGAGTTACCTCGGAATCGTGTGTCGTGTCTTGTGCAGTGTACCTGGGGTACCGAGCACATGATCAACACCTCTCGATCAGCTCCCGACCCATTATTGTATGATCAGAAGGAAATCAAACCGGTTAGAAATCCTGCTCGCTCCTCATGAATACATTGCGGTGTTGAAGCAGCAATACGAGCCAACGTTAAAGCAACATCTCACTCTCTCCATGCTTCCCAAACGCCTTCGCAGCCATTCTATGATTTGATCCCCTGCGGTTCTATGATTTTCCACTTCCAGGTTTTTAAGTTGCAGTTCCAGATAATAGAGTGACATGTCGAGATTGGACGATGTAAGGTATGAGCAGCCGGGTTTGAGCATCAACTCAGAGTGTAAGAGCATAGGTCATTCGCTTTAAACTTTTAAAACCCTGCGATTTACTCATGCAGTTTAAGCAAGAACTGAATCTGCGACTGAAAAATTGCAGCGTCTGCCCAGCATTTGGGTCACTGGGTTCTGCTGGAGCTTTCCTGCTAACATTAGCTGAAAGGTGAATTCGTCATGGAGAGAGTTTTGATTGTTGCGTTCAACCGAAGCCAGAGGAACCTACCTTTGGGCAAAGACAGGCGACTATCTTCTAGGCTCCACGTTTAGCTAAATATGGGTTGCCACCAGTCCCTTTAAATACATATATCCTTGCTGCCTCAAAACGCATTTACTTCACATGCCGTGTTTCTTAAAAACCACTGAAGCTCTGTGTTTTTACCAGCTGGTGTGTTAGATCACATTATTGTTTTGCTCCTAAAAAGAAACAGCCACTGCGTGCAGCAGCTGCATAGGTGTGTAAGAACCTTTAAAAAACCAAGGCTTTATATTACAGGTTTCCACCATTCTGTCATTCAACAGATCATCAATATTCAATGAAGCACAATCCAATAAAAAGGAAGACGAGAACTTTAAAAACAATATGTACATTTTCTGTTGGTGTCTGTATAATTTAATTACAATGTATAATATTTTGTAGCCAATTAGGAAATAAATGGTTCACAGTTAAGTTTCATTAAAATAAACCAATTTACATTCAAGAAATGTTACATACTTTTTAATGAGAGGTCTCAAACACAGCCTCGGGTTAACAGAGTAACAAAAGAACTGCTCAGAGCTTCTGTACCTTTATATTGGGAAAGGTGTTCTGCACAAGGTAGAACATCTTCCGATGGGAATTGAGATCCCCCATGGTGAGCTTCTCGTTGGCTCCTTCTTTGGTCTTGCCCTTCGTCTTCTCCTCCAGGGTGTCGTCCTCGCGGATCCTCTTGACCTCGCGGCCGCCCAGCACCGCGGCCTCCACGGATAGCGCCAGCAGCTCGCGGAGGTCCACGGTGCTCTTCTGCTGGAACGCGGCTAGTCTGCTAGTCAGCACGCCCGCGTACAGGTGATAGAGCACGCCGACCGCAAGGAGACAGAACACGGCTATGCCCAGCGGGGACAGCCGAATGCCCATCGGAGCCATCGCGGAGCCGGTGAACAACACGAGAGAGACCGGAGAGCACTAATGCTAGACGTGTTCTTCCCGGAGAAGCATCTGAAGACGGACTGAACCAAGTTAAAGGCGAAGTCAATCAGAAGTCAGCTTGTTTTCTTTTCTGCCAAACTCCAGGCTGGCTCGAAGATGTTGCTTGGTCATTGGTTTGAGGCGTATTACGTGATAATCGCACAATCTATAGTCCATTCATGTGACAGCGGGCGAACGGAGACAGCGGACTGTTTTCGTCCACGTCCACCGGTGAACCGAACAACACTCACTCGACGTTTTTCTTCCAGGTCAGGAGGAAGGAGTTGAACGAGAGAGCGCCCTCTAGCGGTTTTCACAGTTGGGTTCAGCCGTATGTCTGCAGATTCGTACCTTTAGTTTGTATGTTTGTATATATATACACGCACGCACACACACACAGTTTACATATTTTTAATAAACGCAAGCCCATTCCCTTCTCTTTCATAAAACCATTGTATACAATACATATCTTTTACTCCATTCAGTTCACCTAACTATGTGTAATAATATAAAAAAACAAGCATATCACGATAAAAGTGAATCACATTCATTCAATTACAAAAAAGAAAACACTAATGTATTTATTTTCTGTTAATTCCTGCATGAATATTCGAAATCCCAAAAGAACAATCTCTTACAGCTCGCTTCACAAAAAACAGGAAAATTAAAACATTTACACTTTCACATCACTTTGTAAACATCGACCAGTATCACAGTAAACACAAAAAAGCATGCCAATAAGAAATGTAAGAAAAATAATATAATAAATAACAATATATACAATATATGAGTACAATTTGACCTTCTATTGAGAAAAAGTGCATCAATATTTTAAACACGTACACAATGAACGAACTTTAAATCGAAGATCTTCTTCTTCTTCTTCTTTCTTTAAATCAAAGATAATTACTATAAACGTTGAGTGGAAAATATGTTATCCCATTAGACAATCTTAAGAGGCATTTCACCATTTATGTGCTTAATTTTTTATAATCAACACAAAATAAGCAGTTTTTTTAGGAATGTTGGAAAAGTCAAAGTTTAGAGAAATCAGCTCTACTTAATGAAGGATTAATGAGAACAACGTTTGGAATCTCTTTCATGTGAATAGGACGAGGGAACCGTAAAGTCTAGCGGCGGAGCCAGATCCAGGTGTTGAACAGCCAGAAGGCGACGGTGAGGGAGTACATGAGAGTCTCCCGTTTACCTCGCTCTTTGTTCTCCTGCTCCAGCAGCTGCAGCCTCCGATTTAGCTTGATCAACTGCACCAAACATCCACACATCATTAGTCAACCTCTTGTCTCCCAGAAACAATGCATCTCAGCTCTTACAGACAAGGTTCATTTTTGGTCATCATGAACACCAAAGACATTAATAAAAGAATAGGTTCATAAGCATCTTTTTCCATTCAGTGATAACAGTTTTCTTGTATGTCATTAAAGTATTGACTTCAGCATATCCCTATTTTTACCTGCATATATGATTATTTTTTAAACTAAAACCTAGTGTTAAGAAAATGTACATTACATTACACTGAAAAGGCTTGAATCAAAATCACATTGAATGTCCCATACATTTACAGCTGCAATCTGATGATTGTCCTGTTCATCAACAAGAAACCATACTCTTGGTGAACAGGCCTTACTAACAATATTGTTCAGAATTTACCTACATAATAAACCAACAACTAGTGAAAAATAGAGACAAGCAAACAAATCACAACACTTTCATATGATTGAAAAATGAACAGTTAAGGTATTATGTTATTACCAACATTGTGACTCTACACGGCAATGTTGGCAGTAACAAAAACAGGAGTATAGATTAAATTGAAACATACTTGTTTTATGTCTGAGGAGACATTACCTGGCGTCGCAGAGAAGCGCCGTCTGTTACGAAAGAATCATCTGAAGGATTCTCCACACCGGCGTCTAAAGCAATGCATGCCATCCGACTGCTAGAAACAATCATTTATTAGTCAGTACAGCCTAGAGCAATATACACTGGGATAAATCAAACACACACAAACTTGCAACATGGTACAACAGGGAGAGCTGCGGAAGGCTAGCCTCTGGTTCTTCTGAGTAAAGCTCAAATGTTCTCAACAAGCTTGTGAGGAAGTGTAGGAAACTGAAGCATCAATTGCTTTGTTGGTTGATCACACTCCTCTAAACTATCTTCTGAATCTTGGGTGAGTTTGTGTTATATTCTCTTTCTATTTAATATGTTCTTAGAGCAGTTTGTAGTGTTCATGTGTTGCATGTAAACCATTTTTTGGAGAGAAAAGTTATGCAAGCATTACTTAACGAAAACACGTCACAATCTTTTCATAAACATTTATAAACAACTGTAAATTGATTAATTTTAATGAATGCTTATTTTTTTTTATCAAAATGGAGATGTGTTGTTTGAAAAGGGGTTATAAAGCAGGGGTCGCCTATTGTCTTGAGCTGCGAATCGATTTGATGACCAAAAAATAATAATCTATTTGGTTGAGGATGCATGTTTTGTGGCGATCAACACTAAAGTTGAGACTCGTCTGTTTCAGCCTGTGGTAAAAGCGTGAGATTTCTTGAGTTGTCACACATATGATGTGGAATTGCTTAAAGGTTCAGTGACTTTGTGTTATTTTCAATAATATGTTGTTCACATTGGTCTTATTATATGGGAGATGTGTATGGGAGACTTTACTCTCTATTTTTAATTAAAACCTCATTCAATCTCCTCATTTTCCAGCCCGGGCTTATTCCGGAAATGAGCTGAGATTTTCATTCTGCAAACTTTGTAACCACTCCCCAGTTAATCACCTATTAGTTAGCGATTTGTATATTCATGACTTGTATGCAAGGTTACTGTCTGATGGTCAACGTCGATTCAAGAGATATTAGAGGATTAATTACAAGCGAATTCAACACACGAACACAGAGCTAGCAACATCGATAGACACTATAATAACGTTTGGAGGGAACACTATTATAAACCGTATCTCTATGAGTGTTTAGAATTCAGCACGATGTGTGCTGCTCACTCTGTCGTTCACGGTTTGATTCGCACATTTGTGCATCACTTCCAGGGGAGGGAAATCAACCCCTTCATAACCGCCACAACATACAGTGGGACTTTGTTGATGGCACAAATAAAAGCCGTTTTTGAAATAAACAAATTAGTTTTTTTGTTTGTTTGTCCATGGTTAAATTTTTGATTCAATCTACTCTTATAAATCACTATAAAAGCCACAAAAAGGCTCACCATGGCATGAGCCCTTAAAGCCTTTCATTCATTACAATTGTAATAATTTAAAGGTGCAGCATGTAAGTTTATTATTAAAACAGGTTCTGTAAAAACAACAAAAAATATTGTTGAGCATGGTATCCGCATCCTCCTCTCCCTAGAAAGTTGATCAACATTAGGGTAACATACTTTTTGATAAACGATGACACATACACAGTAAGACTTTGTCAATTAACCATGCTTATACTTTTTTTATTAAGGTTTGAAAAGCATTTTTTGAGTTTTCCTAATGTTAATCAATAGTACAGAAAAGCTGTGTCCAAGTTCGCAAACCTAATTAACTGTAATACAACCTTATGTTACCTGTTAGCTTATCATTTTTCAAAGGCATGAATATCATTATCTTGTTTCTCAAGTGATCATGGTGTTTTTTCAATCATGATAAGGTTTTGAGGTTTAGTGTCTCTCAGACATAACTGTAAATCAGAGGTCTTAAACTCGATTAGGGCCTTTTGCTCCATCCTTAACTGAACACACCTGAATCCACCGAATAAGCTCCTCTGGGTTTGGTTGAAGCTACTGGTTTATCTCCTGAAACAGGGTTGGAACAAAAACCTGCAGGGTCTGTGCCCTCCAGGAATTGAGTTTAAGACCCCTGCTGTAAACTGTTCATACTGTAAACTGTTCATACTGTGTTCACACAGTTGAGCATGAACTCCAAGCAATTGGAGAACCGGAGAGAGAAAGAATGTTGTATTAACATAGCACAAACAAACTTTTAATGATGTAATATACATTTTAAATGTAAAATAATTAACTTTTTACGTATTCTCTTTATGTCGACATGTTCAGTAATATTAGTACTTGAACTAAATATAATTGCTTATTGCCTCTTGACACATCAGGTACATTTTATGATTACTTGTGGTTCATTTCTTTCATACTGCACCATTAAATGTATATATTGCAGTGCAAGAGCCATTGGCTTTATTTGAATAATAAGTGACGAAGAATGACAGAGACTATTGTACACTCTACTCTCTTAGACCCCGTCCACACTTACCCGGTTATTTTATAAAAGTTATTTTATACATTTTTTAACCCCGTTTACAAAAAAAAATCTTGTCCACATGAGCATGGGTAGAAAAAAAAACTGCTTCCACACAAAACCGGGTAAAACGATCTGAACCATTGCAGAGTGTGTCTACCCAGTAGAGGGCAGCAGACTCTTCCCCATAGAGGTTAAATCAACCAATCAGAAGATTCTTTCAGCTCCAAGCTGAGAGACTCTTCAGAATGCAGCGCTTCCATTTAATAGCTGAGAAATACAGCTCAAACAAAGATAAGAATAACATCTTTTATAAACAAAACTCTTGCGCCAGTCTTTACCAACAACTGTTTCACTCTCAAAACTTTCTCATGTACCTGAGGCTCAAACGGTTCTTTTTCCAAAATGGTGCTTTTTGTGTCTGTACGAGATGAGCGCATCAGCGTATCCGCCGCCCTCACATATATTGTAGTCGTTTGACTCGTCTGTTCTGTGATTAACACTTTATTAAATATGTTGTGTGCTTGTGTAGTACATCTCAGCTTTAACACAGAGATCCGCTTTAACACAGAGAGCTGGAGAGCAAACCCTCGCTCTGTCTCCATTTTCCATATGGAGCACTGAGTACATGTTGCTTCATCAGTTAAAGAGCTCATATAACTCCTTCAAACTCTCCCTAAACCAGAATTTGCACAGCTATCCTGTTCACACGGAAACGAACCAGTAGCATTTAAAAAAAAATCACTGTTTTCAAATGGACGCGGTTACAGTGAAAATGATACTCCGGTTATGTGTGGACGCACCCTGTAACCATGTTAAAAAAAAAAGTGTGATTACAAAATAACTATGTACGTGTTGACAGGGCCTTCTTTTTCGTTAAGAGGTTGTTCTTGAGACCCACCTGCCACGACCATCATCCAACACCTCCAGGACCTGCTGGTAGGCCCTGCGTGTGCTGTTCCGGATGTAGCTGAGGACACCGCTGGCACTGTTTAGGGCGGGAGTGTCCTCAGGACTGACCAGAGGAGGGCACAAACGGATCGGAGCTCGGGACGGAGACGGGCTGCCACTGACACACAGTTGAGATGAATCAGATTCAAGCATTGCATGGCTGTTAATCTCAACTTCTATGCTTAGAGTTAACCAACATTTGTATGCACAACAAAGAATGGAAAGAAACCACTTGAGGTTGTGTCCAAAAGTTGACGTTATGTCACTCAAATTCAAGGCTCTTAAAAGACACGTGTCAATATATAAAGATATAATAAAACTGTGCATTAATAAAGACAGGGGCACTTAAGTAACAGTATTAAGCCAATGCTGATGAGAGCCAGTCTGCAAAAATACAACCTTTTAGAACATTTTTCACCCAGTAGTTACAAGGAAAAGGAATTTGTTTTCAGATCTAACATTCCTATTCTCAATGGAAGTCACAAATGGGAAATAGTATGTGATCAAATAAAATGTAGAACGTGTTTAAACTTTCAGTCTAACAATGTCTAGTTCATTTTTACAATGATCTAGTTTATTTTTACTCACATGTCATGTCTGTCAATTTGTCCATTGTGCCGCATCGTTGAGTTTTCACTCCTGCATCGCTCCCGTCTTAACCTGTACTGAGATCTCATCTGAAAAAAAAAAAAAAAGATCAGCCGCTTTCAAATAAATGTTTTTTCAACCTTCTAAAGTGTGAGGGCATTCATTAGTCACCTCCTCTTTAGGCTGGTCAGTGGAAGTAGCTGATGACTCTGGCTCCAGAAACTCTAGAACTTGATCATTGAGGGTAAGAACTCGCGGTGGAGTCTTCAATTCAACAGTCTCCAGTGGTGTCGACTGAATCAAATCCAGATCTCTTGGTCTTCCCAAGTGTGCATCATTGTTATCTCCTTGTGTGTTAAAGGAGCATAGATTTTCAGACCCATCATTTCAAACATACAGGTCCACTTATCTTAAACCAAAACATGTTTGTACCTGCAATTACAATCCTTTCTGGCACATGCATCATTGTACTGTGTGGAGCACCAAGAAGGGGATCGGGTGGACCTTCTGAAGAACCTGAGGCAAATTTGAGCCTTTCTGGAATCCGCATCTGTTGACTGATTCCTTCTGTGTATTCCAGCTCATACTGGATACGACTTATCTCTGCCATATCAGCAGAAGCGAAGATATCAGTGTCAGTCATTCACCTTTTCTTGAGAAAAAAAAAGATAAAGCGGATAAAATCTATTAGTCCTCTCATTTTATCCAAGACGTTTTGCAAGCAAAGGCAAAAACATGTCAGTTTTGTCACTTTACGGACATTGCAGATGCTGAAGGTTAAGTTTCCCTGTAGGTAAACACTTCAGTAAAATCATGCCGTTCTTTTTTGTTGATATTTAATGTGAGAAAAATTGAATGAAAAACGTATGACATTTATAAACTAATTTGATCTTTTTGGTAGCAAAATAAACTGCTATATCGATAAACAGTATTGATAAAACGTGTAATATTGGTTTGTGTTGTGAACATTGTTACCCAAACAAAAACTATTATCAAACGTTTCTAAAAAAACGAAACATAACAAACAAAAAACATCTGTATTTACAATTAACTTTAAACTGCAAATTAGCCTTCACACCTTGACCTATATTGCAGGTTATTTTGCAAATAAAATATCCTCGAATAAATCACGCTACATGAGAATGATAATAATGTAACGACTGAAAATATTATGGGACAAAAGTCTCCCTCATCCTTTGCCGTTAATCATTAACTTGACGTTACATGTCAAATAGAAATCAGGCGTATATTAAACCAGAAACAGCGACTAGTTAGAACCTTAATTATTTACCTTTTTCCTCGGTAACCGTGTCCTTCTTTTAGCTAAGTAAATGTCTGAAAACGTCAATCTCGCCAGGGAAGAAATATGTCCATTGAATTACAGTCGGTAACGTTACAGCTGCTCACAACTGCATGGCTAATTAATCAATCAAAGTAAACAGTAAACGTTTTTTTGTAATATTACAGAATTCAGGGATAGCAAATGAATATTGCGTTATGCGTAATTATTTATTTACGGGAACGCTCGAACAAATATTTTCTTAAATATGGTTTAACAGTCGCTTGTTGTTGGCTAGCGTTCGCTCGTTTTCTGCACTTCCGGTTACGTCACGGCAGGTACTTCCCTCTTTCTCCTATTAAATTATTGAAATATTGAGATGTCTTCCAATAAGCATGTAACGTGTCTTCCTGAAAAGGAAAAAAATTAAATTACGTTATTTAATTCGCATATGGTAAATTTTGCGCTTTTAATGCAAATTTTTAAATGTAAAATGCAAAATTGGTAACTTTTCTGACCATGTGCTTGTACACACGTTGTGTGGATGGAGTGTGTTTTTGTTACCTACTTTATTACCATAGCTCTATTATATTGCTCAGCTCTAGAAAAGCCAGTGAATGTGCAGAAGAACAGAAACATTGCCTGACCTCATTCTCTTTTCCGTTGTTGATGTAGTGGATCATCTCCGCAGCTATTGGCCAACCGATGACATATTCTGTGTGCATAAACTAAAATGTTAATTTGAATGAGATTACTTTAAGCACATTGCTCTTCTGTGCTCCTCCTTTTGTGCATGTCTTTAAATGTGGATGCTAGTTTTATTTAACTCGTGTTTTCTCTTCTACTTGCCATGTTGGGTTTGATGTTTGTGGGTCCAGATCCAGCTCACACGATTTGCTTCTCCTCTGCATTCTTCTACTTGACAGACTTATACTCAAGAGAAGTATTCAGCATCTTATACATGGAGTCCTACTCCCTTCGTTTAGTTATTTTAGCTGTTGTGTTCTTTCTGTCAGTGGAATGTCATTTGCAGCTGAGAAACTTATTCAGTGATGTTGATGCTTTCAATTCATTGTGTGAATATTAATATTCAAAAAGTACAGAGCAAATATTATTGTTGGGATCTCTAAATTATGGCAATGCTCTGAAGTAACTTTTTTGCTTAAGACTTCTATTCTATTCTATTCTTTAACCACAGACCGCAACAACCATCCTCATCTAATGGTGTTTAATAGAAAGGAAGAACCTTTTTTCTGGCTACACATCTCGTTGTGAAGACAGTAGTATCAGAATTCATAAATTCCATGTTCCTAACAAAAGCCTGTTATTATACATGTTCTCTCCACGATGCAAACCAGAATAAATGTTTCTGAGCTTGGTAATTTACTTATACTTGATTGCAGACTTAATACACATACTTCAGTGAATACATGGGCATGTCAGCTAAAAGTCGACAAGAACAAACAGCAGAGATTTATAGCATCTATCATGAATCCAACAAGTGGTTTAATAAAATGCATGGACCATTTGGAGAAGATGGCTGCAGAGAGAGGGGAAGGCAAGAAACGATCAGGCCTAGAGATGCTTGACTGCTGGACACAGAAACGTATTATCAGCAGCAAACAGAGCAGGCTGAGTGGAGATCTGAGTACTTTAGTAACTTTGTAGATATACTAAACTTTTGTGATGTACTTTATTAGCAGTATTTCTTCACGTTGTTGACTGTTCAACCTACTATGAAGAAGCCCTCTATTTTTTATTTCTCCAAAGGATGTGCATGTAAAATTTTTAACTTAACGTCAATAAAAAGAGTTTTGAAAGGCTCAGGTGAATAAAAACATTGCAAACTATGGGATAAAGGGATCGGATGTTTAAAAATTAACTTACTAATTTTTCGTTTGTTCTTCTTGATGCCTAAATAGACGATGAAGTTTAGTCTGAAATTGTAGACCTTAAATGTTCAGTAGTGGGCGCTCACGCTCCATTTTCATTATGTATAAAAACTTGCTTCATTTATCTCTTATGCTACTATTTATTTGCATTATATTTAGTTTATATGCTTTATTGATATACTCATGTTTAAACTTGTACATCATAAATATAATTTTCCATTTCATTACTGTATATACTGTGTTTTTTTCTATAAAATATATAATGTATTTTGAAATGTATAAAAACAAAGTTTTTTTACTATATCAGACACCAATCTGTTGTGTTGTATAAATGGTTAATCATTAAACTTTAATTTTGCTAAAGCTCTGTTAAGAACAAAATTAGCGTTGATTATGAAAACCCGACAACGTTGACTTTATTTTTTGAGGATTGTTATTGCGAATTTTCTATTTGTTCATTTCTTTCAGTAATAAATAATGTATTTATTTAGCCTAACTCTCTTTCACCGAGCAGTAAAGGAGTCACCGCTGGTCCTGTTTGACGGAGCTGAATGTTTTGGCCAGATACACACAGCTACTGGAAACAAGCGCTACGTGACGCGACAGAACGTTCCGTCGATCCCGGAGACGTCACCGAGCGCGCCAGCCCGCGCGAGCAGACCCGCTCAAGTACCGCTACGAGCTCCCGAGGAGACGCAGCTGACGGTAGAGCCGCCACATCTGGACCGAGCCGCTCTTCTGCTCTCCCGCTCGGTAAGTTAGCAAACACCGAGCGCTGAGGCGGTCTAGTTTTCGCTTCGGTGGAACACAGGTCTAACGTTGAGACAGGCTCGATGCCAAACTAATGGAGTTCGGTCAAGCGCGGTCCGCTTCCTTCAGCTGTCAGTTTAACGAGAGTGCATTTTCAGCTGGATTTTTTTTTATAAATAACGATGGTATAGTTTTGCTAAGCGGGTTTGAAGCCTGTCAATATATGCAACTTTTTTGGCGTCTTATGTTCACAAAAGTCAATGTGACAATTTTACTCATAATGCATTTAATGCATAAGCAGTCGTCTTAAAGGGACAGGAATCCTAATTTATTAGGTTTATTTACATAGTTGTTTATAATGGTCAACAATATTACATATTCGAGTTATAAAGTTGTTTGAGTAAACGGCATTTAGCTGTAATGGCCAATCTACGAGCTTGTTTAAGATTTATGATGTATCTTAAAGTTCTGATAGGCTGCTGTCATCATGAATATTTATCTGCTTATGCATCTTGATTAGGCTCACCAGGGTCTCCTGGTGCATATTTGCTGGAGAACTGCCACATACACTTACTGGTCACACTGCAAGCAAGCAACCAATAAAGTCAGCCTTGGATGCTTATGTTTACACCGTGGTGCAAAACTAGGCGTGATATCTAACTGGCAGCCTGAGATGGAATACTGCACTATGTCATCAGGGTCTGTACTAAATATAGAATGTGCTTGTTTCTAGTTAAAGTATTATTAAAGGTGCCATATTATGCCTCCTTTAGATAATTTTATTACATATTTGACCCCTCTAGACTATCACTGCACCCTTAATAATATTTAAACTGCAGTATTTTTGTAAACAATGTATTTGTGTACCACCTGTTCCTCTTGTAGGCTTTTGGTTACTTTTCCGGACCAATCAGCGCATACATTCTTGATTGAGATGAGCTGCATTAGCAAATCATCTGATTGGTTAGTGGGTGGTGCTTCAGCCAATGGGTGCCCACGAGTCACTTTGAGCTCCCAGAAAAAGAAAATAGTGTCAGACAAACATGCATGAACCAATCTGAATATGACTTGAGGTATGTTCTTGATTAGGAAACAATACTAAAACATGTAAGAAATGTCTTCTATACTTCTGTCTTTGACTTGTTTGCCTGTGGACAAAGTTAAGAACTGAATGAAAGGTCTGGCATTGATCCTCCTCAAATGAATTGATTCCTGGTTCAATGAATCTAAACGAGTCCATCTTGTCACATTCCCATCTAAACTGGACATTCATCTGATGTCTCTCAGAGTCCCATGACCTGAAGGTTTAAAAGCAATGTTTTGGTTGCATTCCTGTGTCCTCACAGCTCCATTCTTTCCCACCCCCAATCATTTCTGCTCAATGGCCTTAGAGGTCACAGACACTTCGGAGCCGAAGTCAAAAGCCGGCTTTGAGAAGCTGGACTCCTAAAGATGCATTTGGTAATGAAACTGAAAGTAGACGCTTGAAAAAGACTACCTGTTAGCTGTCATACCCCGCAGCTGTCAGAGTTTGCATTGGACTTCTGTGTGAAGGCAGCAAGATGGTCACTTATAAAATACACCTGAAGATGTATAAGACTAAAATCGTAATGTAACGGTTAATTTTTTATTTATGTGAGGTATCAAAGTTCATGAATTGTGCTGTTTAAGTAAAGTGACCTTGCTTAACCTTGCTTAAGTGGAACTTGGAATATCTCTGTGAGACTGAAACAAACTTTAACTAGGGAGATCTGGGTAAACTGAATATTACATAATCATTGAGAGTACGTTCATGTATAAAAATAACATTTATACCCTCCAGCTCAGGGGTGTCTAATTTCCATTCTGGAGCGCGGCTGCTGTGCACAGATTAGTTGCACCCCTCTTACACTTAGTGGGATTTCATGATGATTGAATCTAACATGTACAGGGCAGCGGCCCTCTGTGAATAACTTTGGACACCCAATTGTCCGGAATTTGATGTACATAATGCGACTTTACCTGGTAAGGCACAATGTGACCTTAATTTCAATGCTCATTTCTCATTTATTTTACCTTTTACATTATTAGTCTAAGCTTAAGAGTGCTTCACAGGGTTTCCGTGGGCTCTTACAAAGTGTGAAATGTAAAATTCAGAATTGCACTCCTTAAAAACTCTTAAATTCCCTGTTTTAAGTCTTACATAAGTGTTCACTGTCTTATTTCTCAGATGTCAGTGTAAAGCTAATTTGATATGTGTTTTTGTTGTTGTTTGAGGTTGTCAGAGTTTGAGAAAACTTTTGTAAACCATCGAAAACATAAAAGTTAGGGTGGGGTTGCCAGAGTTGTGCTAAAAATCCTAAAAGGGATTGTTAAGGCTGCCAAACATTGACCTAAGTAATAAATGTGAAAAAAAATGTAAATGGGATTTTAAGCGTTGCCAGAGAAAACGTGTATACATGCCCCAAAGCATTAAAGTGATAGTTGCCAGAAATTGTGAAAATGCTCATAAATGCTCAACTTTGTAAAAGACATGGTTAGGGTTGCCAGAGTTTGAGAAATCCTTTGTTAGTGCTCAAAAACTTATGTGATGTTAAGGGTTTCAAACAATCTATTTGAAGCATACTGTTTATTATGCAAAGACGTTTTTTGATTTTATAATAAAAGTCTTACATTTGATTCTTAACAGTCTTATAAAGGTCTTAAAAGGTCTTAAATTTGCCCTTATAAAACCTGCAAAAACCTGGCTTTATTTAATAAAGTGTTAGTGACCGGGACTTGCATAAGAGTTACCTCATATAAACCCTGCTTATTTGCTTACACATGTCATTGACTCTTTTAGCAAGTGATTAAAGGCCCATATCATGAAATCTTGACTATGTTGTAGTGATGTTCCCTCATCAGAGAAATGCTTGGAGTTGTATTTACAGTTCTTTGTGCATGTTTCTGTAAACCTATACTCATTTTTGAGGCAGACACAAAACTGCTCAAGGAGTTTTATTGCATCATTCCTCCCCTGGTCACAAATCAATCAGATTAATTGCAAATGCTTACCACTTCCACAACACACAAAACAAACACACTGTCTGAGCGCTTTAATATCATTTAATTTAGTGTAATAGAAAAACAATGCAGATACAAGTGTTTGGTCTAAAGAGACCACAAACAAACAACTTTCAAAGAAGAGAAGCAAAAAGTTAATTTGGAGGATATTGAAGGTTTATTGCAGGTATGTTGTTTTTCTGACAAAACCTGTGTTACAAATTACACAAAAAAGTCAATAAACGATCATATTTTACATTTAAATAGTCTCTTTGTCTTCAGTTTACATTAATCAATTACATTTTACATTCATAGATGTAAAACAAGTTTCAGTCTTGTCATTGCAATTAATCTTGAAAAATTGTGCGATTAATTAGTTAATATTTTTAATCGATCGACAGCACTAAATTTCTGATGCTTTAAAATAGCAATTGTGATCCTTCGGGGTTTTACTATATCCAATCACTGAATTAAAAAGGTACTTTGTTTAACAGCGATTTAAGAAAATAAACTCGAGTCTTTTATTGTGCTACTTTTTAAATGAAATAGATCAAAAGCGTACTTTTACTTAGTATACATATTCTATACTTACACCTCTGTAAAAGTTATTCTAACAACTCCAGCTTTGTTTTTTAGCAAAGCAAAAATATACCTGAAACCTTCAGTGCATTTTTTTGTTTAACAAGTACAGGCAACATGAGGGTCTATTTGTATGTTAAGCTTAAAACAAATACCATCAGCAGATTACAATGTGCACACTAAACATGCAGCACCCTTAAACTAAAAAAACTGTTTTAGACCATAGTATGTAAGAATTGAAGTGTGATCAAACTTTTTATTGTGTACTGATTAAAACATCAAGTACACTGAAAGTCTACCTACTTCTTCAGACATTAGCTTGATTGCAGAAAAAGAGCCAAAGTTCAAGTAAAGTCAGGTTTAATCGAGATGACTCTGGTTAGGATTTAACCATACATGCTCTTTGCAATCAGACTTTAGAGGTAATTCAATCTGGTTCCTCCAGTATCTAATTCAGCACTCTTGGGTGATTAGTGCAGCAGACCAACTGGCTAAGCTGCCACTTTATCAGCGGAGCTTAGAGCTTATGAAAGTGTGGGTCCTTGTTTGATTGGCTGAATAGACGAGGTGCGCTGGGTGGCCTTTCTGGTGTTGGAGGCATGTGCAGTTGTGTCCCCTGGCGGAGCCTGTAGGTCAGGGGTCTCGGACGGAGACCATCTGGACCTTTAGGGGGTGGTTTCCTAAGATGCGGCCATTGTTTGCCCAAAACAATTGGAAGTTAATCTGAAGGAGATAAGAATAGCCTCTGTTACATTGCTGCCATCAGCCAGTCTTCATGTGGTGTGGAAGGAGACATCTCTTTTGGCTTCTTTCACCTTCTTGAAAGAGGTTTTGACTGCTGCTTTCCTTCTTTCAGGTGGTTAGTGGGTGGTACATTTGTGATACTTTTAGTTTACATGAATTAAGATGGGGGGATTAAACTTATTTAAAAGATAGTTTCGTATTTTCAATCTGCTGTTAATTCGTCAATTTTAATTTTAAGGTAAATTGTTTTAGTATATTTATTTCTTGCAGCTCTCTAACACAATGCCTGGCATATGCTGCTTTTGTTCTTTTAACCAAGGTTTACTTATAATAACTACCACAGTTTTTAAATAGGAAACATTGGTTAACCCTTTCAGACCTTTCAAAATTCTGCAAAACAATTTTGTTAGGTTTGCATTAACAGATTCAGTAATAGCTATAAAAAGTGTATATGATTTTTTCAACAGACATTTGATCAAAAATCTAACGTGAATTGAAAAAAAATATGTAAAAATATGAATGAAAGTGAGTGCCAACCCTGGTGGCGCAATTTATATTTTTGGCCAAGACTTATAGAAGTGCACAGCTTTCTAAACAATTGACCAGATAATAAATAATCAGTAACATAAATTGGCTTTAATCAGACTTGAATTCTCCAGAAATAACAAAAACATGAGTAAAGTCTCATGTCTAGAGGCAGGGTCTGAAGGATGAAAACATTTGTTTTAATTTTATGATCACTTTTTAGGTTGTCTTGAATGTTATTGTTGGTCTCATTGTGCATCTGTTAGGTAGCATAATTCCTCAACTACTACTACTTTAGTTGTCGATATATTTGTCAGAATGTTTATTCTGATTATTCGTATACACGGTTAACAAGAAAAGTCTCTTATACATTAATTACACTATATTTACAGTGTATTGTCTCAGTTTAGACATAATTATTAATTTTATGCTCAAACACAGGTTTACATTTTTTTATTATTTGATCTTTTTTTTTGTAAGTTTGAGTTTTGACAATATTTTTCTTTTCTCTACCCCTCACAGATGATTATGTTTAGAGTTAATCGTATTCATGTCTAGAAACAAATGTTTTAATCTAAATACATTTGACATTACACATACACATAAATACATTTTAAACATTACTTAGCTATTAAGTATGTTTTTGGTTACTTTTGCAGAGCTATGCACGATATGAACCGAATACTGTGCTTAGCTTGTATGGTGGTCAGAGTGCAAGCATGGAATCACCTGCAGTGCAAAACCCTTCAATGCAAAATAGGTTCTAACTTTGTGGAGCCTCCATTTCTGATTTTAT
The DNA here is from genome assembly GCA_900490495.1 of Danionella dracula. Taxonomy (NCBI): domain Eukaryota; kingdom Metazoa; phylum Chordata; class Actinopteri; order Cypriniformes; family Danionidae; genus Danionella; species Danionella dracula. Next base: position 6,210,457 of record UELW01000100.1, read on the forward strand.
TTATATTAATTATTATTTAATGGTCATTTTATTAAAGAACTTTGATGATGAGATCTTCTGCTCATACCTGTTTCAGTTCTTGAAACTTTTCTAGTAAATTACAACCGTTTTGAAGGAAACCCATATGAACTGTGTATGCAGTTATATCAGTTACGATAGTCGTCTGCAACAAATTCCAATATCAGTTGTAATTGATTATGCTATTTAGTTGTTGCCAAAATTTGGGTAAGCCGTTCAAACCAGTTTGAGCTAATGTCTGACCAAAAACTGGAAATAGGATTTAAGGTTAGTTAGGTTTCAAATCTTCATTTCAGATGCGCATGAGAGTAATTAGGGTTCACTAAACCAGCTTTCCTGCTTTCATTTTATCCAATCAGCTTTTCCTTAGACATTCGCCGTCACTCTTTTTCCTGAGGCCTTTTGAGTCTGAGTTTAAATTCAACATTTGACTCAGCAACGTTTCCAAAGGAGTGATTGAAAAGGCGGCCAGGGATTGTTTGCTGTTTGTTGGTTGCACTCCTCCACTCCAAAGCTCTTGTCCCTGGTTAGTATTGAAATCCTTTGTCTCTGTGGGCCAGGAACCTGCGGGGAGGACACAAAGCTTCTGCCAAAAGCTGCTTGACATCTCCTCCACAGATAACGCCGCTGAATGTGACTTAGACCCTTCTTTTGTTGATTGATTTCTTATTTTTAGTTTCCTGTTACCATGACAACAGTTTTACACGACCCTCTTTCCTGTATGATTTCTTACTTTTTTCTTTCTTTCTTTCTTTCTTTTTTCAGTCACTTAATTTTTTTCTATTTCTCTTTCTTACTTCAGCTTCCTCTCTCTAGCTTGACTGGGTTTAATTTCTTTTTATTTGTTTTGACATAGGCATGTGTGCGCTGATCTTTTTCTGTCATAACAGAGGGGGGTTGGAAGAAACCCTAATATTAACTCTATTGGAGATCAATAAAGTCAAGAGGGGTCAGCATTCAATATCCAGTATTGATCCGTGTAACTCGATGATCAATGACCAAACAGAGAGGAGCAAAATCAGCTCACAATTAAGTTGCTTAAATTAGCATAAAAATGATTAAAAAGTATTTTTTTCTGATTGTTTCCTGTAGTTAATTGTTACATTTCTAAAAACAAAAAATATTTCATAGTGTTTGATTATCCTTTATTGAGGATTTATCTGAGTTTTCTATGTTTTGCAATAAAATAACACAAAAAGGGGATAACATTTAAGCACATAATTGGTTGTTACTCCAGATTTGCTGAAAGGTGGTCTTATTGTAGCCAATCACAACTCACACTGTATGGAGGGCAGTAGGTCGGCGTTTCATCACAGGGTCAAACATACTCATCATTCACACTTGCACTCATTGTTTTGTAAGTAGCCATTCAACATATCGTAATGGTTACTTTGCAACCCCCGTTCCCCGAATAGGGAACGGAGACTTATGTCGGTGATGACTATGGGAAGCTCCACTAGCGGCGCACTACTCATTCCACACTGTTTCAAAATGCCAATCAGCGAACGCACTGATGGTCACTTGATCACGCCGTCCCGCATAAACCGGACGTGAAGGTGACACTCTTCCTGTTGTGATGCTGGAGCCGTACTCACCCCCTAGGCAACCAGACTTACTCACGACCTTACGGTTGTGGCTGGGGGACATAAGTCTCCGTTCCCTATTCGGGGAATACCATTATGTTCCCCATCAGTCAGTCACTACGACTTATGTCGGTGACGACTATGGGAACAACCTGCAAAACACCACAACCTAGGCCCTTCCACATCAGCCGACGACCAGGTAAGCCAGGCACATCAGTAGTCCGACACCGAACGGGCCCTCCTCCGCCCGGCTCATTAAGTATAGACTTAATTTTTAATGGGCAATCGGCAATTCTCTGTCATACTGACTCATACCAGAGAAAGGAGCATCTATCCCAGAGCTGCAGGGAGACATGCGGAGGCCGCAACCATAGCTGGACACCTCTTCGTACATCTCAGACAATGCTACCACCACTTAGCATGGCTGAAGAGATGGATTCAACGCTCAGGTCATGGTACCTGGCGAAGGTGTTGGGTGTCGACCAACCCGGAGCCTTGCAGATCTCTGCCAGCGGAGTCCCCCTTGCCAATGCCCAGGAGTCTGCAACACCCCTGATAGAGTGGTCTCTCAACTGCTGGGGGCAAGGGATATCGGACGCTGTGTATGCGGTAGAGATGGCCTTCACTAGCTAGTAAAATTACAGAAACTGCATTATTAGTCTCTCCTTACATTTGAAGCTTTTCAACCATTTTTGTTTTGTTGGGTTTCGTAAGTGCATGATTTTTTTTTCTTTTGCTGCAGAAATTCAATCCACATCTCAGAGTAGCTTTATAAAATGTACAGTTTTTGTAAAACAATAAATAAAAAATACAGACACGTAATTGCTATAGCACTGACAGACAAAGAGGAAGATACAGAAACAGAAAAAACACTTGAATTATGATAAAAAATATATATTCTGTCCTGTCATTGCCCTCTCATTTAATATTGGCTATGGAATAAAATAGAGGGAAGTGGTTTTCCTTTAGCCTGTATAAGTTCTGTTTAGAACATGATCTTATCTGTTCTGACTTACAGTGGAATAGCTATTGTAAATTTGGCTTTAAAATGACATTGTTTTGGTCTTAGTGGAGCTTGTGTGTGAAAGAAGTTCAAACTATTTAAATTGTGTTAACTAGATGCATTTTCATCAAAGCAACAAAACAGTGTTCATGTAGAGCGTACCTAGACAGATGTTCCGCTAACAAAGTTTAGGAATCTTGTTAAATGTATTGAAAAAAACAGTGAAAAACTGTAGAAGGAAATGGAATAATAATAATCAGCAGCAAGCCAGCTAATTACACATTTTTCAAGCTATGTGTGATGCTCAACACATTTCATGTCACAAAAAGAGGGATTCCAAAACATAAAATGTAGTAAATGTATCTCAGCCCATAATACTAGATGCCATTGTTCATTCCTAGGTGGCAATTGTGTCAAGGTTTAACTGCATTGCAATCAATAATCTCAGTTTGTTGGTTGAAAAAAAACACAAGACTGTATAGTGGTGCGTGCAGATGGCAAGATAAAGATTCCCATTTAGCTGTTAAAACCTCTCCTGTTGTTTGTTACCCTTCAATTAGATTCAACATCACAGCAGGTGCTTTTTTTCTCCTGACGGATATCAAGCTTTTTCTTCATTAGATGAGCATTTTAAATACACTGCATTAAACTAGATGCTTTTTTCCACACAGGGCTGTTTTCTGAAAATGAGTTACAAACAGTGGTAAAATAGTGTGCAAATGAACAATAATGTGTCTCGGCGTACTGTAGCCTCTACTTCTTGCAGCCATGGTTACCAGGTGAAGGTTACAGGTCAGAGAAATGCATGTGAATTGATTTCAACAGTGCAGCTGTTAGTTCAAATGTTATTTAGTTCAGAAACTCTTTGTGTTTCTCTTCGCTATCTCTGCTTTTCTTACTGCTTTTTATATATGAGCTCGGGGCCAAGTAATGATTTTGCTTTCTAGTTGAAATGGAAAGTCTTAAACCTGCATTTTTTGTCTGTTGGATTATAAATAAGAGTTATTGTGCATTTAAATAACCCTCTCAGGGCTAGGAATGGGTGATGTACTATCCTCACTAACACCAATTTTCCAGACGAGAATAACATCTGTGTCTTTTTGTGATTCTAAGCATACTAACTACAGCGTTTGAAGTACCTATTTAGTTTGAGTATAGGCAGTGTGAGTCACATTTGAATACACAGTGCCATGTGACAAATCTGCATCAGTAAGTCCAGGAGAAAAAAAAAATATATATATATAATTAAAAAATTTTTTTTTTATTATAATTATTTTATTGTTATTATTATTATTATTATTTTTCTTTGTAGAATAGAAGATTGTAACTTAATTTTCCTCTTGTGTTTTTGTTTAGCTCAGTGTAAGTCTGCGTGATGATTTGTAATTAAAGCATCTTCTCTTTGTTTTAGATAAATGAAAATGATACATTTTATGAAAGCACAAATGTTGTGAACCTCTCATCCAATTATGTCATCCAATTATGTAAAAGATTAACACTTGACGTTTGCTGTTTATGAAGTAACAACTTTAATGAAATGTATTTCTTATTAACTACCAACTTAATTACTGATTATTTTAATTTATTGTATTGATTTACCACTCCAGTCCGGATGAGCCAGATAAGCATTTCACATATTCTTTGAAGATCTCCCAATCGAGCACTAAAAAGTGTATTAAAATAAATTTCAGAAACACATATTTATTGCATTAAACTTTGTTGCATTTACCTCTCTTTCTCTCTCTCTGTCTCGCTTTCTGTCTTCTCTTTCTCTTCTCTCCCTCTCTCTCTCTCTCTCTCTCTCTCTCTCTCTCTCTCTCTCTCTCTCTCTCTCTTTCTCTTCCCCTCTCCTCTGTTCTCTTCTCTCTTTCTCTCCTTTCTCTCTACCTCCCTCTCTTTTTCTCGCTCTCTCTTTTTACTCTCCCCCCCCACGTCTCTCGTGTCCTCCCCCTAAAATGCATGCAATAACAATTGCGGGTAAAACAAAGTTCTTAAGGTTTACTTTTTATAATATTAAAAGTAGCCATGGGTTAGGGTTAGGTTATGGATTTCATAGATTGATATAAAAAAGCATTAGAAACACTGAAAATGAATTCTAATGAAGCAGTTTGAATTGTTTTACCAATCAGTGTTGGCAATGAATTAATAATGAATTAATCACACCTCTACTCTTTCCAAATCCATACTAAAATCGATTTTATTATTTGTTACTAGTTCAAGTTTCCAACAGAAAAAGAAACAATCCAGGTCGGCAATGACACTGTACAAACTGACCCTTCCTTGACCTTTAATATCCGTCATAAAATGTGTTTGAACCATCTGTCCATGACACTCAAACCCTCTGTGACCTTTCTCAACAGTGTTTACTCCACAGCCTTCTTAAACTGAAGCATCTACTTCTCTCAAGCGTGTGTTTGATTAAAATTCAGTTTAACTCTGTAGAGTAGATTGAGGGCTTCTGGAGGGCTCCACATCTCTGGGACTGTGACTTCTCTGGGAATCTTGTTGACCCCTGTCCTGTTACACTTTAAACTTCTAACCTGTTTCCTTCTTTAACGACGGGACTGGAATGTGAGGAACTTTTCTTTGCATTGTCTTTCCCTCCGGTGCGTAAAAATGACAGAGCTGATGAGTTTAATATGAGTCAAAGTGTCACAGTGGGGTTTATTACTATTATTAAGGCCAGACTGATGGCAGGAATAGATTAGAAGTTAGTGTTGTGTAATATTAATTACATGTTTGATTCACTATCTCACCGCTTCAATCAAATTTTTTTCCCATTTACGTGTTACCATGCATCATGTATGTAATTAAACAAGTGAGAAATTAAATGCTTGTTTTAAAGGTTTACTTTGACATGCAAACATATTTCACAATGAAATCCGAATTGCATAAATGCATCTAAATGAATGGCATTGTAAATACAGGGACTTGAATTCCTTGAAAATGCTTGAAATTCCAAATAATTTTATTCTCCTAAACTATTTTTGAAGCAGACACATAACATGCTTTAATTGTTTCTTTATCAAATTATTTTTGAACATTTCACCTTAATATCGGCGATCATGTCTTTGACCCTTATGCACACAAATGATTTGCTGCTGAAAAGTTTCGTGTCATCATTAATCTGTGAAGCCCAATTTCAAAGAAGTGTCTGCCGCACAGTCTGGGGTGAAATTTGACAATATCTCACAATTGGATGAATGTAGCTAATTTCACAAAAGCTGGCGTGCCCTCCCCCGTCTAAATGGAGATGTCAGGGGTTGGTGACCTCTTGCTTTCATGAGCATTGATCGCTTCTCAGGAGGAGGGCTGCTCCCTCCACAGCCCTTCACATCAGCTCATAGATCTCGCAGCTGCTTTCCTACATTCTGTCAGCTTGCTTTTCCGTTTTCACCTGATGCATTTATTACAGCAAACTTCACTTTACAACTACTCTATTGTCTTACAATTACTTTTTTTTTATAAATAGCATCATAGTAGTGTACCATGTATTCAGGGAATTTTTGTATCTGATATGGTTTTTCTACTTTGCGTTAGGATAGTTCTAGAAGGTCAAAAGTATTTTTTTTACCTTGATGGTGATCATTGAATTATTATCACATGTTTGATGGTTTACTTGAATTATTGCATTATCTCATTGTCATTATTACACAATTAATTAAAAATGAGAAGATAAATTGTTAATGTAGATTACAACATATACTTTACACTAATATACATTATACTTTGTGGATATATTTAGCTTTACATATTTTTTATTTCATTGAATTCATTCTGATTTTGGAATCTACTGATATAATCTGCTATCATTGTTTTACTTACAGTACAGAGATCACTTTAATACTGCCACACTAATCCATCTATGTATACATATATATATATATATATATATATATATATATATATATATATATATATATATATATATATATATATATATATATATATATATATATATATATATATAATTTTGTGCACTTGTCATTCAGTGTGGACAACTTTGTTGTGCAGGGAAACCTCTTTCCACACTGTGCACATGACAATAAACTCTTCTTTTAAAACCTTGAATCTTTGAATATAACTTAAGACAACATTTAAAATAGATTGTAGGAATGTAATTATCAGGTTTACAAAAACCTGCAATTTAGAGGAAATAATATCATGATGGTGGCTACCTCTCAGTCTTTATTTCCGCTGAAAGCTGGAGTTGGTCCTGTACATCACCTTGACCTTCATTAGGTAATTACAAATACATGTAAATGCAGATAGAGATTTAATCTATTGCAACAATTGAATACTAAATTACTTAATGAATGAAAATTGCAGAAACGAGTGGAAGCATAGGAAACAAATTGTGCCCCTGTGATTTTATAAAATGAAAACATTTGCATAAATGCAATATACAGCAATTTCCAGCAGTTTTCTGAGAGAATTTTCAGGCTGCTGCAAACAATGTGTTTAAAGAGAAATTTGTGAAAAGAAATATTAACGGTAATTTTTTCACTACGCATTTTTGGGTCTTTTCTGTTATTTTACAAAATGTCACTTTTAAAATGGAATATTCTCAAATTCCATTTGCAAACATTTAGCTGAATAGACAAATTTTAATAATTTGAATAACATTTTAATAACATTTTCAATAGTTTTGGGATTTAAAATGTAAACATGACAAGGGGTGTCCAGCCCTGGTTATTCATTCAATTGAAATATATTTTTCCCATGTGGAGGCTAGTGTAAAGTGAAACCAGCAGCGGATTGCTACCCAGATCAAGCCATGAAAGAGATTTCATGGCTCGGCTTAAAAAGAACTGAAGCAACCTCATCGGTTTACTAGTAGATTACAGTGAAGGCATGACACAGAAAAACTATAGTCAACAAATTCCACATTGCGAAAGTTGCACATTCATGTAAACCCACGCTGACCCCCTTGCTTCAGAAAATTATAATTTTGTGTTAAACCCTCGTAAACACTCTGATCCTTCGAGATGGTGCAGAGCAAAGACTTCCAGTTTCCCTTCTTGATTTGCGCTCCACGTTAAACACTGGATGATGGAGTCAAACTATTGCGATAAAGTAAACCACCTTCCTTTGTTATCTGTGTTGTGTTTTGGTTAGCTAGTAGTTAGTATTGTTATCCCTCAACATTTAAATATTAATCAGTGTAAAGTTATCCCTCTGCAGCTTCTACAGCAGCAACGGATGTATACATGATGTTATAATTCCATGAAATGTGATAGAGCAAATATAACCTGTCCTTTGAAGGCATCTGTGTGTTATTGGGCTAACTAGTAGTTAGCATTCTTATCCCAGCATTATTCATCAAGAGTAGTGTAGAACTATAGATTCTCTTGATGGATCTGGATACATGAGGAACCTTGCAACAGATAGTTTACAAACTGTAAAGTTGATATGTCTCCTCTTCCTTTGATTGAGGTTTTCCTGTATCAGCACTCCGTGAAATGTCTCTTATCTGGAACAGATGAGTCCTGGAACTTTTCTGTTTGAAACATCCTAATATCCCCAGCGCACTCAGCTTATCTGAACCAGGCCCCCAACATTTGTTTGGAAACATGTTAGGATTCTAAACTAGCTTGCCAGCAGTTTGGTTTGAAGGAAGAGAGGTCAGGATGAAGGTCAAGGAGATTGTGCTAGTGCACCGTTCAACAGCAGTATTCCACTTGCGATTTGTAGATCAAAAGATTTGGAGGCTCTTAAGGTTAAGGAAATTGTTATCTACGTCACTTATATTTTATATACCTTCTTGCAAAAGAAGAAGAATTTGTTACGAACATTTTGGATTACCGTTGACTTGTTTTTTTTTTGTGTAGCAGTGTTTATAATCTTGTATGTTCTGTTTTTGAGCCACATAATGGAACACCAAAACATGAAAATAGAAAATCATCACAGGAATTAGGGTTGGTCGTGTTCTTGATTTTGTTATTGTAAACTGTCTAGCTAAAAAATCTAGAATGTTTTGGTGAACCTTAATTATGTAAAAGAAAGAAATACCAATATTCATTGAGTATTTTCATGTAGCAGATAAATATTTATACATTTTTGTCGCTATCGGCCAGCCCTAACAGGGATGAACATGTTAACGCCCTCTCTTTCAAGGCACAAAATTCAAAATTTCAAAAGCCAACTCCAAAACAATTGCTGCATGTAGGCAAGGCAAGTTTATTTGTATAGCACATTTCGTACACAGGGTAATTCAAAGTGCTTTACATTGGAAATAAAGAGTACAAAGAAAGTACATTTAATAAAGTCAAGCATAAAAAATATAAAAAAT